>ML386404.1:57532-73324 GCA_005239525.1 Nicotiana knightiana | reverse complement strand
ATTTCATGTGTAGGTGCATTGGAGATGGAAACCGAGCTAAATGGATGCATGAACGTCGAAAATATGATCAAGAGTCGAAAAGGAGTGACCCGGCTATAGCCCGGAATTTTGGCCTTAAAGCCAGGCCAACCCGGGCGTTAATGGGGCGTTTGGCCCCTAAAGCCAGGGTCAGCCTGGCGTTAGTTGGGCGTTAGAGCCCTAAATCCAGGTCTACCATGGCTTTAAGGGGGCGTTAGAGCCCAAACGCTTGGGTCCCGAGGTTCGGTCAATTCCGAGTTTTAAAGGTTTTAAGTGTTTCCCGGTTGGAATAGAAGTCTCCTACATGTTCAGGGTCTATCCCAAACATATAAATAGACCCCAAAACACAACTTGAGAGGGGAAGCCATTGAAGTGAAGAAAAACCTGTGGATTACTACTCAGTGAAGCAAACATTGATTTTTATAGCTTTTATTCATTACTTTGTAGTTTAATTATGCAAGTTATTTTGGGTTTGATTCTTATGAATATGTTTAGCTAATTTATTTAATCTAGGGTTTTGGTGGAACCCGTTGGGGGATAAACTTATGGTGATATTAATATAGTTTGGTTGATTGTTCATCTCTATTTGTTCAACTACGTTCTTGTTGTAGTTAATTGAATGGCCATCAATTAGCTGTGCCTATTTAGTATGTATCTACTTGAGAGAGAGTGCATATTTAGGTAATTGTTTGAACAACACCACTCCCAGAGTATAGACGAAAGTCATAACCGAGGGTTTAGAGGTTGGATTAGAGATAACGATACCTCGGGTGCAATCTAAAGTGAACTGTAATGCAATCTAGCTAGCGTAACTTGAGAGAGTGCGTCTAGTAAATTATCATAATTACTTGAGAGAGATTTATGGTAGATAGAGTGTTCATGATTGATAGAGACAACTAATCAAAGTATAAGAAGTATCCGAGAAGGAATTCACCAACGGGGGAAACCATAACTTAGAACTTTATCATAATTATTTACAACACATTGTTAGTAATTGTTAGTTATTATTATTGTCAGTATAATTAGTAAAACATCACCAATTTATATTAAAAAGTCTTGAGAGAATTGATTGAGTAAAAGTTGCGTATTCTAAAGCCTTGATTGATACGTAAATTCTCTGTGGGATCGACTCTGGGCATAATACCCCGGATTATATTTGCAACGGTCGCTTGGTCTTTTATAAGACATAGTTGAGCGTGACCAATTAAGCAGCTGAAAAATATGTTATATGAATTGAATTATCATTAATATGATCCTCATTTAGAAGATAATTCAAGTCAAATGTCAGAAGCATTCGTTGATCCAAAATTAAATATCATATTTCAGCTCCAAATGCTCCTATTAAAATTAAAGTCCCTGATGGATAGAGCTTACTGCACGCATAAAGCGTAATAGATCAATCGGTTCCAAAGGTAACAATCCTTGAAAAAGGATAGGAGAAAGCGATCAAAATGATCATAATAAGGAGGAAATGAGCTCCAAAAGAGCCCACGACATACTCAAGAAGAAGTTCAGGTACTTGAAAATAAAGAAAGTCATGAGATCTCAATAAGTTATGCCGCTTGGGAACCGATATAAAATAATTGTCGACGATATACTTAATACAATATAGTGCACAATATTATAAAGATTTAAGGATCGGACCTGCAGTCCAGACACCTGAAGATGGCATGCCATTTAAATGTAGGTCCTAACCTGTATAACTCATTTGATAAAATCTATATGAATATCCTTGAAGGAATAAAAATTCCTGAAGCATATAGTTCAAAGTCTCGAGAAATGTACTCGACCAGATTACAAAAGTCTTTGTACCATTTAAAGCAATCTGGGTGCATGTGGTAAAATTGCCTCAGTGAATATTTGTTTATAGAAGGTTACATACATGATGTTATAAAGAAAATAACATCGGAATTTGTTGTACTTGTTATTTATGTTGATGATATAAATCTTGTTGGAACTCCAGAAGAGCTCCAAAAGTCAATCGAATCTTAAGAAAGAATTTGAGATGAAAGATCTTAGAAAGACAAAACTTTATCTTGGTCTTCAAATTGAACATTTAACAGACGGGATATTCTCCCATCAATATGCCTATATAGAAAAGGTCTTAAAACGCTTTTGCATGGACAAAGTGCACCCATTGAGTAACCAATGGTTATTCGATCACTTGAAGTTAATAAGGATCCTTTCCTACCTCCAGAAGAGGATGAAGAATTCCTTGGTCCTGAAATACCCTATCTTAGTGCAATTGGTGCACTTATGTATCTTGCTAATGCTACAAGGCCTGATATAGCATTTTCTGTTAATTTACTAGCAAGATATAGCTCTTCTCTTACACGGAGATATTGGAACGAGATTAAGCATATATTGCAATATTTAAAAGGAGGATTCATAAAAGGAGAATTCATAAAAGGAGATAGAACGAAACACATTTCACCAAAGTTATTCTTCACACGTGATTTCCAGAAGAATATAATATTGATGTGCAGCAAATCCATTAAAGTGATAATGTCATGACCCAAAATCCTAACTCAGGTCGTGATGGCGCCCAACACCGGGTTAGGCAAGCCAACAGTTTGTTTACTAGTGAAATTTCCTTATTTGATAAATCACCCCCACACTTACCAAATTTTAAGCTAAGAACATTTAAGAAGAAGCGGATAAATTAGCCAACTTAAGTAAATGTAGTCACAAGGATCATGAACCAACATATATAGTCCCAAAAATATAAAGTCTACTATGTGTGTGCCAGGAACTAGTGTCACAAGTCTCAGGCGAACTAGTACAATATACAAAAGATGAAATAAACGGTTCTACTGTCTAAAGGAAGTAGACAGAAATAAACAAAAGATAACTCCATGGTGCTGCTGAGAGTCTCCAAGGGAAGCAGCTCACCGTGGAGTCAGGTCCAGAATATACTCCCAGGGTCAAGCTCCGGTCGGATAATCAGATGCACCAGCCTCAGAACCTATACAATTAAATACAGAAGCGTAGCATAAGTACATAAACAGATATGTACCCAGTGAGTATCCCGCCTGACCTTGAAGAAGTAGTGACGAGAGGTCGACGTTATACTTACTAGGGTTAGACAATGTGAAATGAATACAGGCAAATCAATAATAGCAGTAATGAATAGTAATAAGGAAATGAGCATCAAATAACAATCTCTAGTACCCTCATGCCATCCTTTTCCATGGCATACAAGCTATTTAACCTTCTTTCTTTCATGAAAGCAATAGTTACAATTACAGGGCTTCTCATAAATTACCAAAACATATAACAAGCTATGAACGTACGGTCGTTACGACGTGAAAAGTAAATGTGCATTGCCGAGGGTCGAACGGCCCGAACCATAAATGCATCTATTTGCCCCGCTAGTGAATCGAATCATGTGACACAGTTAATATAATACTAAGACTACCCCGATCGCAAATCATTCATGCGACTCGGGTTAATATAATACCAGGACTACCCCGCTTGCGAATCATCCATTCGACTCGGGTTCCTGTATAAATACATGATTAGCAGGAGATTCCAGATAATTTAGCAGGGAACATACTAACAGGGTGAGAATTTATTAATGTCAATTTCGAAGCATAACTTCTTAGGACTTCACATGAGAGATTCGAGGATATTAGACTACTTAGACCATATGCAAGATCACAGATATAACACGTAAAACATGTTTGTGAGTCCTAAACTACCCGACAAGGCATAATAGTAGCTACGCACGGGCTCTCGTCACTTCGTGCGTGCGTAGCCCCCGCAAATAAGGACAAACAACCATTTATAATCACCTATGGGGACAATTCCCTCTTACAAGGTTAGAAAGGAGACTCACCTTGTGTCGAACCTACTCTTCGGGTCAAGAACGCGCCCGAAAACTCCAAACTTGTCACCCAAGGACTCGAAACTAGCCAAATGTTATACAAATATATCAATTTATGCTCAAAATTATGGAATTCTCCTATTTACTTAGTTATTTCACCTTACTTGAAAAATCCTAAAATACATCCCCCCGGCCCACATGCTCGGATTCCGGAAATTTTTGAAGGAATCAATCACCCATATCCTAAGGATCATTAATATATAGTTTTTGTGTTATTCCATGGCAAATTTCTAGGAAATTCTCCCATTTTCCATAAAACCTAGGTTTTTCACTCGAACCCATGATTTTCCACTAATTAGTGAGTTAATCTACATAAAAATTCAAGTATTCAACTTAAATTATAATGGGAATCACTTACCTCTCAGTTGCTAGGTGAAATCTCTTCTTTGAAAGCTCCAAAAACCGCCACAAGTGAAGAAAAATGGCTAAAATGGGACTAAGTCCCGTTTAAATCTAACACTGCCCAGCTGCCCCTTGTGTGTGATCGCAGCTGGGGCAGAGCAATCGCACAAGCCAACGACCAGGACCCCTGAAAAGTCTAATGTTCGATCGCACAAGGAGGCTTGCGATCGCTGAGAGTAATTGGGCCAGGCCTGTGCGACTGCGGGGGAGGGAGTGCGAACGCAGAGATAATAGTCATTAGGCCTCATAGCCTCACGAGATGGACCAAATCTCAATCCATCGCAGTGCACACCCACACGACCGTCACTTAGAGTGGGTATCACCACCAAACAATTACATGATATCAAACTCTCCGGGCTTATACCCTCAAAGCTAGGGTTAAAATTGGTACTTACCTTAACCACGTAAAAATCCTACTCTAGGATGCCCTTGTCTCTGGACTCGGTCTCCAAAAGCTCCAAATCTAACCAAAATCAGAATACTACTGTCAGCATAGGCTAAGAATTGAATTCCACAATAAAAACTACAAGTATGCCAAAAATTCGAAATCGGCCAAAACCCTGCCTCCGGACCCATGTCTCGAAATCAGTCAAAAATAGAAGAATAATAATCATTGTCCTCCACCGAATCTAACCATATAAAATTTATCAAAATCGGACTCCGTTTGGTCCCTCAAATCCTCACTTAAAACTCTTCAAAACTCAAGCCCTAACTCCTTCAATTTCACTTTGAAATCATCAATCAAATCCCAAAAACGAAGATGGATTCATGAAATATAACCAAAATCGAGTTGAGAACACTTACCCCAATCCATATGGTGAAAATCGCCTCCAAAATCGTCCAAATCCGAGCTCTCCAACTCAAAATATGACCGAAAGAACAAATATTTGTTTTATATATTTTTCTGCCAACTATTCTGCATTGTTTCTCGTGCCAAACGATTCCTAAACTCACTTTGTATGCCTCCGAGAAATTCCTTGTAAAATTTTAGTCAAGTTAGGCTTTTGAATCACTCAATTTGACCTTATAATGAAAGAGATATGTTGGTTCCAATATTTGCAAATAGTGCAGATTTTTAAATACGTCGTTAGTGGCAATTTCGTAATTAATACCTAATTTTTAGTAAAATGGCCATAAATTCCTCATATGATGCCCAAATTCGACGATTCTTTTTGTTATGGCTCTGTAATTACGATACAGATCTAATTCTTCAATCAAAACAGAAATCGGAGCTTATTTGCTTAATATGGTACCATTTATGCTTGAAGAAACGACGTTGAAACATAAAAAAAAAGAGCACAACGCAGCCCAAACCTATTCGAAACTCACCCGAGACCCTCGGGACCTCAACCAATAATTCCCACAAGTCATATATCACTATCCGAATCTAGTCGAACCTCCGGAACACCCAAAACAACACCAAAAATACCAAATCAACCTCAGATTCAAGCATAAGAACTTTAAACTTCTAACTTTCGCCAATTCAAGCCTAATTCTACCACAGGCCTTCAAATTATATTTCGAACACACTCCTAAGTATAAAATCACCCAACGAAGCTAACCGAATTATGAAAATCCAAATCCGAGTTCGTTTACTCATAAGTCAACTTCTTGTTGACTTTTCTAACTTAGCTTTCTAATTAAGAGACTAAGTGTCTCATTTCACTCTAAAACTACTCCGGACCCAAACTTGCCAACTCGATATAACTCAACACAATTGAACAATACAAAAAGAAGCAGAAATGTGAGAAACAAGGCTATAACTCTCGGAACAACCGACCGAGTCGTTACAAGACCATTCATGAGATTATAGAGGATTTGTGACTAAGTTATTGTAAGACCCCGTAAGTTTAACAACCTTGATACCGTTATATACATTTGATACGGTATTTTGAGTGGAATATTTTTGTAAAAAAGTTTTAAAAATATGATTTCATATAGTTATTAATATTACTACTTTCGAATATGCTTTAAATTATACACATAATATGAGGAAGTTTATGAGATTTTCTTTATTGTAAAGATAGAAATTATTTTCTCACAAGAAAAGAAGGTTATATTTTTTTTGCCATATTAAGAATTAATCGTACGAAAATTTTTACTCTTTATATGAGATTATGAAAATTAAAAGTTGAAAAAAAAAATATATTTTTATATGAATATTTTATTGAAATAGTAGTGTATATAATTGGATAAGTTTGGTAGAAACATCATGTGGCAACAAAGGGATACGTGGGGTTCATGCAAGGAAGAGTATCAACTTTTAAATATTTGTCAAATAGTTGGCTTCTAGTTCTTAGAAAGAATAGCAAAAAGCAGAACTTTAATCTTCTCAGATATCCGCATGAACAAGAAGTTTAGACAACTAAGTATAGCATTTTCACGTTCAAACATCAAACCCAACCATTTTCACGTTCAAACATCTTTTGGTTTGTCACATTTTCGTTTGCAACTATTCACATATATGGTCATGATGCACAAAAGAACGTCCAAGACAAGCAACAAGAAGCCTATTCTACTCTTGTAAAATTGTTCTTAAAATTTTAACGGAGTACTATGCAATTTTTCTCAAGAGAATCGGCTCAAGTATGTTAAGGCTATCCCTTCTTTCCTTTTGACATGATCTATACGACACAAATAAAACGTGTAAATGCACAAATTCCATAAATAACTCTATTCATAGAAGTATTAAAGGTGCCTATGTTCTTGAATTCCGATATGTCTTACTATTACATCTTCTGTTCATGGGTATCACAAAAATACGTAATTTGAAAAAGTTTATTTCATGATATTACTCAAAGGCATAATGGTCTTATGACATTCCAAGAGATTTTATTGACGTACTTCTCATGCATTGTATTCATTTATATATGTACATTGACCCATGACCAGATGGCGTTATATACACATATACATATATATATATATATGGGATATGGAAAAAGGTTACAACATTATATCCGCACCACCACCTGATCAGCTGGTATACGTTGATGATTTTGATCACATTGGCCGAGATGATATGATGGGATGCCCTCAGAGGCTTGATGATATTATGAACACATGTGCTTATACATGACATGATATTCATACGCATATGCATGACACTATAAGTATTTCATGATTTACAGAGTTATCCAGACTTACAGGTTGAGTCATGTACTCCATGTTTCTCACATGTCTTTTATATACTTATTTATGTGCGTAACATACTCGGTACATTATTTGTACTGACGTCCTTTTGTTAGGGACGCTGCATTCATACCTGCAGGTATAGATAATCAGTTTGACGAGCCCTCATAGTAGACGATATTGGCATTCAACGAAGGATCGGTAAGACTCCACCTCATTCAGAGTGCAGCCGAGTCTATGAGTCATTGTGTTAGAGTTTTGCTACAGACTTATGGGTAGGCCGGTACCCTGTCTCATTTGATGTTAAATAATCTTAGAGGCTTTGTAGACAGAGGTTCATTTTGTATAGTATGTCAAAGGTCTTGACGGCCCATATGTATTCATGTTTTAAGAAAGATGGTTCATTGATTCAGTGTTTGCGCACGTATAGTTATGTATTACGAGTTGTGGTCATGTTGGCCCATGATAGTTAAAAAAAATAGAGTTACAGAGTGGTTTGCTCGGGCCAGTACAGCACCGGGTGCCAGCCATGCCTCCCTAGGTTTGAGGCGTGACAGGTTTCCTCTGGTTGAGCGTGTATTATTCCTCTTTACCATTTAACGGTTGAAAGATTTGATTGTAAAACTCGAGTTCATGGCATGAATAATACTTTTGAGAAAATGAGAGACAAGATGAATAGTAATCTTGGCGATGAAATTGATTAATACAATGAACCTATGGAATTATTTGTTAGCAAAAGTTAGAAGTGATCAACTAAGCAATTCCCGAATTGCATATTTTGCAAGTGTTGATTATGGAAGACGTTGAATAGGAACTTGGTGTCATTGAACAATGAATGTAGTATCATTAGTGACTTCGAATGTGTATTAAAATATAAGAATAAATGGCTAGCATGTGATTCTATTCGGCGATTTGAGTTGTTGGGGGCTTGTAACCAACTTGATAAATGGATATTGATCAATATTTTAGGTCAATTGTAGAGGAAATTTAAGGATGGAATTTATTACATTTCTCATACAATTTGGCTTCCTCTGGTTGAGAGTGTATTATTCCTCTTTACCATTTAACGATTGAAGGATTGGATTATAAAACTCTAGTTCATGACGTGAATAGTACTTTTGAGAAAATGAGAGAAGATAAATAGTAATCTTGACGATGAAATTGATGAATACAATGAACCTGTGGAATTATTTGTTAGCAAAAGTTGGAAGTGATCAACTAAGCAATTCCCGAATTGTATATTTTACAATTGTTGATTATGGAAGACGATGAATAGTAACTTTGTGGCATTGGACAACTGATGTAGCATCATTAATGACTTCGAATGGGTATTAAAATATATGAATGAAGTTGAATGGGCTAGCATGTGAATCTATTCGGCGATTTGAGTTGTTGGAGGCTTGTAGCCAACTTATGAGCCATAAATAGATATTGATCAATATTTTAGGTCATATTTTAATGTAATTAGGATATCTAATTGTAGCTATCGACTTGTTGGTAATGTTTGAGCATTTTAATCCACATTGGAATGATGGAAGAGAATTAAAAGCTTGTGGATGTTAATAAAGCAAAAGCGAGATAAATTGATTAAAACTTACTCTTCTCGAAGAATTTTCTCTAAAGTTATGATTTGGACTATATCAAATTATTTGTAAATGTGCATCCATACTTGTGGAAGCAAACATGAAAGGATGTCACCAATTGTCTTCAATTGTGTTGCATAGAAAATACCTTATTCTTTTATAAAAGGAAAAAAAAAAGAGTTTCCAAGGACTTGATGTCAAATGACATTTGAGGCAAATATTATAAGCTTTATTAAAAACTTATATTGACGATAAAGAGATTAAGCATTTGAGTTCTATTGTTATCTTCATTTTTTAAAATGAAAAATATGATATTTAAAAAGGGTGAAAATCATTGTGGATGTCATGCATAAAGAAATAATTATTAAATTTGATTATATCATTTTATGAAAAGTTTCATGTATGATTTTGAAAATGAAAAATATTTTCTGACTTGATTTGAAAAAGTACAAGATTTTTAATTGGCTTTCGCAATTATACTTGGTCTTGACATATGGGTGGGTTAGCTCGATCGGAGTGGTGTCGGGTGACGGTCACGTGAATTTGGGTGTGTGTATATATATATATATTTGCACGTTCTTAAGTGGTATAACAAGCATTTGATTTATGTTGCATATTTAATCTATCAGCAAAATATCCATCTGTTTTCTGAATACGTTCCTAATTATATTAGTACCCTTGAATATCTAGGGAACATGTTAGCTTTTGTTCCTTGTTTCTTATTACCCTATGGATAATATTCAGTCACAATTTAAAACTTCGAAAAAAAGTAATTTCAAAATTTATGTACAAAACGTATATTAAATATTTATGTTGGAATTTTGAAATAATTAATTATTAAAATTTTAGAAGATTTATTGTACTATATGTATCTAAATTTGCATTTTTAACATTAGTCTTTTGAAACTAGCATACATGTATTATCATCATACATATACGCATCCAAACAACTCTAGTTAAATTGTTGATATTTTTGCTGCAAATTAGTTTGAAGAAATTATTTCATGTTATCATTTGAAAGATGTTATTCCATGTTATCATACCTGTGATTATACCCATGTTAAGGACATAGTTGTTTCATTTTCTCAGAGCTCTGAAGGCTCTCCCGACAGTCAAGCTCACATTTTTCAAGTTATTTTCTCACAGAAGTATAATCTATATTTATATATTATTAAAAGGAGAAGAAGAAGCATCTCCTTAAGTCAAGTGGTAGCCTAGAAAAAAATCACATGGCATAAATAGTTAATAAATAGTTATTTAGAAATAAAAAATTTATATTTATATATGATTAAAGAGTTAATAAGAAATATATTAAGTCAATTAATACGCTAATAAAAGATAACATGACAATTTAATAATGCTAGATAATGAATAATGCAATAACTATAAGCAAAGATTAAAGAAAGATTTTTTTTTTATGGTGAAAAGATAGAAGCATAAGACTTATTCGACTTTGAAGTAAAACAAAAAGTGATAGTAAGAATTTTGTTAAAATAATATGCCCAAACAAAATAAATTACAACGTAATATGTTTAATACCCTTTAATATCGACCAAGAAATAAATGCAAGTACTATCAAGGATGTTACATATATAAAAAGGAAATATGTTATCCAGTACGAGATATGAGAAATAGTTTCATGTCTTGCCACTTAATTGATATCTAATGATTATATGTAATTTTTAGTTGGAGGGTTTAAATTTTAAGGTGAATTGCATATAATCTAAATAACGCTAATCATAATTTGATATTTGTGTCTGTGCATTGCGCCACGGGTACTAATACTAGTTGTCATGTAATGCTTGAGACACTGTTTTGAGCAATCTAGTCAAATCTTGGCTTCTAAAGCAAATGTGATTTTTAAAATTTTATACTTGTTGATATTAGGATCACGTGCAATGTGCGTGCCCAAAAACTAGTAATTTAAATATTGCGCATAGTAGGAGTGTTCGTCGACCGGTATGGTACATTATTTAAACATTTAACTTCGGTATTCGGTTTCGTAAAATGCAATACCAATACCGTACCTAATTAAATTCAGTATGGTTCTGTTTTTCTCCTTTCGATTTCGGTTGGTAACTTCGGTTTATTCGGTTTGAATACTAACTAGTGCATAGAGTCATAGACTGTAATATTCTAAATTAAAGTGCTTGATGATAGGCTATAATTATGTATTTTAATCGCTTATTACACTCTAATTTACTGCACTTTAATTGAGTTTGAGTTTTAATCGCTAGTATTTTGCACTAATTGTGTGTTTTATGTCTTGTAGGAGTGCTTCTGAGCTATGTACGTGTTATGGAATGAATTCAAGTGATTTGGAGCTTTGAAGTCTGAGTAATCCCAAGGAACTAAGTCGGGATCGTGTTCGGGGATCAACGGGTGATAGATAAGAACGAACGAAGAATCGAGACTGTCTAGTAAAATACACATAACTTTACGCTCGGAAATTCATTTGGGATCCACAATATATAGTTGGAAACATAATTCAAAGGGATACAACTTTCATGTTTTACATTTTTCTAAATTCCAAACATAATAGGTTGAAAAGTGCACGGAAAATGCGCATCCGCACAAATGGGGCAGAAAGTGTGAAATGTGCGCGGCCAAGTGCGCGGGCACCCTTCCAGGTGCGCGGCCGCGAATGTTTTGTCCGGGAAAAAGTGTCCTTTTTTGCATAGGAGAAGGTATAATTGTTTGGGCCCGACTCTATTTGGTATATATACATGGAAAAATGTTATTTTGAGATTTTTGATACAAATTCGACCTAAGGAGGCAAGAACACAATAGGAGCAAGGCGGGGAATTATTCTACGAGTTTTTCACTTCCTCCTTCCTATTTCCATTGTTGGTTATGAATTCTGGTATTGTAGTTATGTATACTATATGAATAGCTAATTTGTTATCTAGGGTTTTGACGGAACTTCTTGGAGGATGAATTCTTGTTATGTTTTAATATAATTTAACCCTTGAATTTGTCTATTTGTTCAACTACGTGCTTATTTCAGTTGATTGAATGGACATCGATTGACCATGCCTATTTATTATGTGTTTGATTGATAAAGGATACATATTTAGGTGGTTGTTGAACAACGTCACTCCTAATGTATGTGAGAAATCAATACAACGGGTTTAAAGGTAGGTTTAGAAATAACAAAGTCTTGACGTGGTCATAATGAGCGGTTAGATAAATCCAACTAGCGTAGTTCGAGAGAATATGTCTAGTAAATTGTTGTAGTTGCTCGAGAGAGAATTACGACACCTAAAGTGCTCACGATCAGTAGAGAATACATAGGCGAAATTGTAGGGAACATAGCGGGAAGGATTCCAACATTTGTGAAAATCATAACTCTAGACCTCCTAAATTTAATCTCCAACCATTAGTATCTTTAGTTGTTAATTTATTGCTTTAGTTTCTTAGTTAATTAGTAAGATATAAGAATCTTAATCTTTATAACTTAGAAATTTATTCGAGCTTGTCTTCTTAGCAATATTGAACAATTATGGCGAAACTTTAGTTCTCTGTGGGATTCGACTCCGGACTCTTTGACCGGATTATATTTGCAGCGACCGCTTATCCTTTTTAGGACTAGAGTTGGGCGTGATCAGTACTCGAAAGTACAAAACTAAAAATATTTGTTGACAAAAAACTAGCAAATATCAACCCAGAGAGAGAAAACTGTACATAAAAGAATAAATTTGATCATTAGAAATGTCTTGTTACTTGCTTAGAGTTAATTGATGAACTAAGAGAATAAAGGAAAGTAAAATTTTAAATTTTTATATTTATGTTATAATTAATAATATGTGTATTGTGTAATATAATATATATATTTCGGTATGCTATCGGTAATTCGGTATTTCATTTTAAAATACTAAATACCATACCTAATACCAATATTTTTTAAAATTTTAACCAAATACCATATCTAATACCTAATACCAAAATTTTCGATTTTGATACGATAATTTGGTATTTACCAAATTATGCACAGCCTTAGCGCATAGATAGCATATCGAAGCCAAAACTTCATTCTCATCACTAAGCTCTCTACTACGCCCTAATGCTCATTCCTAATTAGGGATGGCAAGCCTTGACCTGTTAAGATTTTGACCCGCCCTGCTCCATTTAGTATTTTTCTAAAAATTTGCCCTACCCTGCCTTGTTAAGCCCTGCCCCGCCCTGCCCCATTTAAGTTTTTATTTTCTCCATCCTATCCATTTTTCTTTTTTTATCCCACTTTGTCGTGTTCTATCTTATCCCACTTTGCGTGTTTTATCCCTTTCTAGATATAAGAAACTGGAACAGATTTGTAGTTAAATCTTCCCTGACATTCTTTTTTATTCATTTTACTTATAAAGAGCATTATAAACTAGAAATAAAAACTTAATCCCTGACAATTTTTTAGCCGCGCTGGTCTTGTTCTAGACATATACAATTGGGTTATGATGATTGAAACTCTTGCATTTTGGTTTATTTTCTAAAAATATTAGTCTAAAACATATAAAGATATATTAAGAAGTGTTTGAATTAATTTTAAACTAATGAAACATTAACCAAGTCATAACCATACATAACGGTAGGAAAACTTAAACATCTGAATCAAATGGTAATAGCACATATATGCTATACAAAGGCATCACGTTAATGGCCCAGATTTTAGCAAGCAAACTAAACCAAAACCTGCCCTGCCCCATTAAAGTTTTTCAAAATTTAAGTTTTACCCTGCCCTGTCCCGCCCCATCCTGCCCCATTTTAAAATTCCCCTGCCATGCCCCGTTTAGAAGCTGCCCTGCCCCGCCCTGCCCTTGCCTTGCCCCATTGCCATTCCTATTCCTAATACTCAATCATAACATACTATATACTATATCAACTTGCTATTCATTACAAGCATGTTTTTCTAGAACGAATCTTATTCACACGTCCTATGGCCATTAACATCAGTGGCGAAATCAAAAAATTTAATAAAGTTATTTAGACTCGAAAGAAATAATTTTTTTTTTGACAAAAGGTGTTCAATATATGTTATATACATCTACAATTTAATATTTTATTTATATACACGGTGTAATTTTTCGTGATATTTCGATTGGCTAACCTTAACAAAAGGTGGCTTTGCCCCTGATTAACGGGCCACATAAGCTCAATTAGTGTTGGAAAGTATTGTGAATATTAAACTAGCATACTCGCACACAAACAATAGACAAAAATAAATAACATACTAATTTAATAAGGTTCGATACTAAGTCACGCTAAGTTGTGACATTTTCGTTTGTTAGAGGGAGTCTTTTAAAGCTTGGACTAAATTGTTCACTTTTGCAAACATAGAAGATGTTTATGTTCGGTAGTATATATATAAATGACCAAAATACTTCAATACTCATATTTAGGGGACCATCTTGCTTTTTCCTCTACTTTTGGGTCACAAGTCAAAACTACTGATCACTCACAGAAACGCCAACAATGGCCGCTCCGCTGCTCTTCAGAGGTCTCCCTCTTCTCCGGCTTCGCTTTTGCTACCAACGTCTCCAGCATCCTACCTTCGTTTTACTTGCTCCGAGGCTGTTTTCTTCTGCTTCTGAGTCGTCTCAGCCATACGATGACGCCGCGTCGGATGGGGACCAGACCACCGCCGTGCTAAGGACCAAGGACCCGCCCAAGTACCCTAGGTGGCCTGACCCGGACTATAGAAAATGGAAAGAACGAGAAGCTCAGATACTCAAAGACATCGAGCCCGTTATTTTCCTCGTCAAGGAAATTATCCACTCCGATAGGTCTGCTATCTTCTTTAATTTACAATTACCTGGTATTCTTTTCATTTTGCGCGTCAATTTGATGTCGTAAATTTTTATACGACTTTCACAACTTCGGGCATTTCTATTTTGTATAAACTACTGTTCAATCTTAACTTTGTTATGTTTTCGCTGTCAAGCTAATTTTTCAATCTTATGTTAATGTTTCTCTTACTATCATTGGTATAGTACATAGGTCAAATTGATATATTATACTCATTAACTATCAATTGCGAGGAAGGATGTGTATATCCAAGTAGATTTTCAGGCTATTTAGTTCATAATTACTCATTTGAGCTTCTTATGCCTTGAACATGACTTCGTGCTTGCTTTGTGTTTGAGGAAATGAAACTGCAAGAGTTGAATATGTGACGCTAATTCATTACCTTCACAAATTATGAGCTAAGTAAGAGAAATTCAACATTATTAAAGCACTAAGGGATCACTCTCCTACAAGAGCACGATAAAATAATCAATCGTAATGGCCGTAGATGTTGGAAAAGTATTATCTTTTTGTGATTTAAAGGATCTATTATAGCAATGCAAGTAAGAAATACAGCTGCTCCGTAGTATGTTGACATTGATAGTTGGAGTAGGCGAAGAAGCTACAGAAAGACTCTGCATTTCTCGTTGAGGTTCCTTAGCTTAGGTTAGCCTATCTTTTAGCACCCAAAGATTCAGAAACCTAGATAAGTGACCGATAATTTTTGCCTTTTGAATTGAAAAGCTGGTTGTGTAGACGCTGGCAAGTTAATAAGAGTCAGCTATTTACTAGTATTTTGTTTTCTGCTGCGTGCAATTATGAGGAAACATTTGAAATTTATTTGTAATTGAAGAAAAGGCTAACGCTATGACATATTTAGTACTCAATTTGATCGATTTGTTTGACATGAAGGGTTATGTCTTTGTTTTCTCTACACAAGTAATTATCTCTATATGACTAGTTAAGTTAGGATAGGTCAAGGGTGAATCCCTCCCC
>ML386404.1:33071-57163 GCA_005239525.1 Nicotiana knightiana | reverse complement strand
CCCCCCCCCCCCCCAAAAAAAAAAGGTAGTTCGAAATTGATGCATGGATGATTGGTTGATATTGATTGTTATTCTGATGAGGTGTAAGTTTAGGTATGTCAAGTTTATTTAATATTTATTTAAAGTTTAAACTGCTTTGATGATTTAGTAATTAATTTTCTAAAAATAACTTTTTCGATTGAATCTTAACATAGTTCCCAAGCATTATTATCTTTTGCTGCTAGACTTGTGTTTGAGATTGAGTATTTAAGTAATTATCTAACGGTTTGGTTGTGATTGGCAGAGCAGAAAAGTGCTATGAAAGCTTATAAATACCCCTTACTCCTTTCACTTTAGACTTTAGAGCTAATAGGTTGAGAATGATATGTGATTTCGAATCATTGTGCAACGCTACCTTAATTGGGTTGTCTTAGGTTTAGGTGGATCTAGATTATCCTTTTTCTCCTCTTCTCTCCTCTTTGTGATCAAGTGTAATGTATTCACATAACAAGAGACCAGCCTTAAAGTTTTTTCTTTGTATATGGCATTCCGCTTCTATCTCTTCTTCTCTCTCTTTTGGATTCCAAATATGTTTCTGTCAACATATCTTTTCTCTATCTAGCTATCATATTTACTGATATTTTTAATTATTATAATATTAAGTTAGAAATGAACAATAAGATCCGTTGATGATTGAATTGGGTTTGAATCGCTGAGAGATTTTGGTGAAGTTGTCCGAATGTAATACTAATATTGTCAGAATTTTGCACTAGGATCTGTTGATGATTGGATTGCTTTGAATTGCGTATTAGAGAGATTTTGGCTAAGTTGTAGGGATTTTGGTGAAGTTGTCTGAATGTCCATCCTTTCTTGTGTTGGTCTTCTGTGTGCACTTCTGTGTCGATTTCTCGAGTCCGGGAAGATGCCAGCTCTATAGCAAAAGTGTTCTTCCTAGAGCAGAGAGAGAAGAGATATTTGATGTGAGAATTCCGTGGAACCTGGGGATTAAATTCTTTCGCTCAAGTTAGTAATGTTCCCAAAGAATAAAAAACATGTAAAAGCTGGAAAAATTAAAAAGAAAAAATTACGAACTAGTCTTCTACAAACCTTCTTTTTGTTTCTAATACTCTTCCACCCTTCTTTGTTATTATTATTAAATTCTTCTTTCTATTGAACGTGTTGTGGTTTTAAAAATATCTGGAAGCAGCAATGACTCCAGTGTTTCTTATCGGTCAATGTATTCAGTTGCTTAAGATGAACAAAGATAGTGGTGTGTTGAGTATTGTTGGTGATCACGAGGCCTTGCAAATATATTCGCGCTACCGACCTCAATTGACTCTATTGGGACTCCTGATACAATCAAGACACGGTTAGCATGCTTGCTTGGTAGTGATCCAACACTTCTTGGGTGGTGACTTGTGTTTATCTAGTAGTTTGTTTGAACCCTCTCCTTCAAATAATATGGACTTAGCTGATTGCGTATTCCACCAGGCAACACAAAGGATATCATTTTCTGCTTAAAAGTCTCTTGATCAAGGGCATTGCCTTTCTTTGTGATAGACAAGATTAGGATGAAAGCTATATTTTAACGTTTCTTTTTGTTGTTAGGGGAAGCTTGGATGTCAAGCTCATTTGTTTTTGCTTGTGTAGTTTTCTAGTGTTGATCTAGCAAAGCATTCTAAGCATGGATCATCAGTATTGAAGCGGAATAAATAATATAAAAGGGCTTCTTTTATGCCCAAATTTTGCTTCTACTTTTAAGATAGAAGATACACCAATCCAAATTCATTGGGTTCTCGATAGGAAACGGGTCGAGAATACAAGTTTGGCTTGATTTGTGGTGCGGTGAAAACACCTTGAGAAGATGACCATCCATGCTTATTCTCATTGGCTATAGATAAAAGAGTACAGTAGCTGATATCCTAAGATGGGAAGGAAGTCAGACTTCATGGGACATATATTTTCGGGGACCTTTACAAGATTGGAGTTGGACAAGGTAGAATCACTTCTAGCAAAAATATATGCCATAATCAATTTGGTTGTGTAGATAGTTTGATTTGGAAAGGCTCTTCATAAATGCACCTTTCAGTCAGATCCTAGTATAGGTTCTTGTTTAATGGCGGAGAACCAAGTCCTAGTAGATCTAAGCCACCAAAAAGTAGCATATTTTTACTGCTCGCGGAGCTATTCCAACCGTGAACAATTTGAGAAAGAGGGGATGCATTGTGGTGAGTTGGTGTTGCATGTGGAAAAAGCATGAGGAGAACGTAGAACATTTTTTACTGCTGTGTGGCTTTGCTTTGTAGCTTTCGCCCTTAATATCTGCAACCTTCAATATTCAGTGGGTTCAACCTCGAATGTTAGCGGAGATGATAGCAGGATGGAACTTGAGAGCGGAGGATAAGAAGAAGAGGAATCTATGGAGGACAGCGCCACTTTTGCATTTTTGGGTTTGGTGGAAGAAAAGGAATAGAAGAATGTATGATGTAATAGAGCGTCCAGTGAGGGTCAAGACTTCTCTATCATCTAGTATATTTTTGGCGTAGATAGAATAACGATTTGTATAGTTAATTGGCTATATGTGGGACGCTTGACATGTCGCTCTATGCACATGTAGTGGTTCAGAAACTAACACTTGCTGTATAGTTTCTGACACCAGCATGGTGTGATGTCAGGGAGAAAAAAAATATATACAGAATCACTAACTTCCTCTGGAACTGCACGAGGCTGTATTTTTGCAAAAAGGTTTTTCACTTCTCCCCGGTTCGAACCGGGCTCAGACACATTCTGATCTTTTCCTAATAAGAAGAAAAGGTTTTTCACTATTTCTACAATTATGTTTAACGTCCTTTTATGACCTTCTCGGTTGACGCACTGGTGTGCTTTTCTAGCTCTTCCTTGAGCTTTCCTTTTCGCTAAAATCTTGTCTATTACTAGTTACTAGCCAATCTCAAGTTTTTTTCCGCTATTTAGGCATTGGTCATGTTTACCAACACGACGATCAATCTTTTGCCCTTTGTGTGTTTGTGAGCCTCTGAATTGCCTTACATAAGTTTTCTGCTCAAGTTAAGATACTCTTTCATCTTTTTCACCGATAACCTATTATTCACAAGGAGATGAATGCAGCTTTGTTAGACTTACCATGCGTCATGCAAAGATATTTGGATTGCTATAGTTCCTTGATTATCCTGGATCAGGTTTGGAAGAGAAAACTGGTGGAAGACAAAGAAATGACTGTTGATTTGCAATAGGATTGTTAGTGATGAGCTCGTGAAAGGCGTTGAGAGAAAAGTTTACTTAATAGATTTGGACTTTCTTGTTAACTTGAAGATTCATGAACGTGTGAGAAACTTTTCCTTTTTGACTTCATTCGCTTAATTTATAAAACGGAAAAGGGTCTGATTTGTCCATCTACTATCATCAATAGTTTAAATAAGCCCTTCGTTATATTATTAGCGCAACCAAGCCCCTGTCGTTATACTATTAAACACAAATACCCTTATTTTAACAGATGGGCCACGTGGCAACACCAAAATCATCCGGTTAGATTTAGTATAGATCCGACTCAACCCATTACCCAACCCGATCCAACCCTTCTCTAAAATCTGGACTGTCACAGACCATTTGGTCAATTTCCTCTTTTTCTTTTCACTCTCTCTAAGCTCTAAGAGACCACCACCACCACCTCCTCCGTCACCGCCCCACTCCTCTCCGACCACCAATTATCTGCACAAAATTACCAGAATAGCCTTCACATCTGCCACCCCAAAATGCAACAGGCCAATAACCAAGCTCCACGTGTCCTCCAAGCCAGTCGCAGCCACAACATCCTCATCCAAATCTAATCAAGAAACCATCTTTTTTGACGGTGGAGCTCACTACGGAGACCTCTTAGCTAACCTTCTTCTGGGTTTCACTCTTGTTTGGATGTCGTTAACTCTAGTTGCAGTATTCAGGGCTTTTTACTTGAGGTAGAGGTTTACAAATTTGAGGGTTACAGTTATTTCAGGGCTAACTGGTCAAGAGAGGAGTGACTTTTCATATAAAGTGGTCAAAGATGTTCAGGTTGTGCCCAGGTTCATTGGGGAATGGAGTGATGTTATTATAACTTTTAAGGATGGAACAAAGGTAGATTTGAGAAGTGTTACTAAATTTAGAGAGATTGCTAAGTACTGTCTTTCTATGACTGATAATCAAGAGCCTGGGGTTTTGAAAGAGACTGATGGGCCTAAAAGATTTTGAGAAATGGTTAGTTTTACTTAATTTGTTGATTTCGTACTTTTGTTCTCTTTCTGAAGAGGTATGTAAAGTCTTTAATTGTTCAACAATGATAACGACTAGTAAATTGTGATATGTAATGATTGATTTGTATATTTGAGAAGGGAAGAAATTCCATATTTTAGAGAAGGGTTGGATCGGGTTGGGTAATGGGTTGGGTCGGATCTATACTAAATCTAACCGGATGGTTTTGGTGTTGCCACGTGGCCAATCTGTTAAAATAAGGGTATTTGTGTTTAATAGTATAAAGTCAGGGGTTGGCCTGGTGGCAATTGACTTGAGCCTTGGGGTTTGCTCCCTTTCAAGGTCTCAAGTTCGAAACCCACTAGGTGCAAACAATTTCTGAGGGCCATCGGACTGGGTAAAACCTGATTTAACCGTGGTGCACTTGCGGGAAACTTCTTGCCGATGGCCTGTGCACCCCTGGGATTAGTCGGGGCTCTAAGAGACTCGGACACCCAGGGCTATCAAAAAAAAAAATAGTATAACGGAGGGCTTATTTAAACTATTGATGATAGTAGAGGGGCAGATACCCTTTGCCGTTTATAAAACCATATTGGAGGCATTGTGTTCATGAGAAGATCAAAAAGCAATTAGACTCTTAAAATTTCTGGAGTTATTGAAGAAGCCATTGATAGCTTGATCTTACTTTCTGGCATTAACGAGTTACTGGTGGAGCTTATTTTTCCTGTTGTGGTAATTCTCTTGTGCCTTGGTTATTAGTGGTGCAATTTGAAGTATGTAGAAAAAGTCAATATGATTTTGTGAGTGAGTTAAACTCTTAGAATTTGAGCTGCACCTTTTGAATGAAGTAAGAGATCGTGAAGTATAAGATTTCTTAGGTGCTAGAGAACATTCCAATAAGCTAAACTTTAACTTCACTCAAACAATAGTAGGATCGCAACTTTCCAGGAATTTAAGCTTGCTATGAAGGGCCTGGAAATTACCAGAAGTACATAATACAACTTAAAGTATTGGAAAAACATAATAGAACTTAAGAGGAGGTGAAACTCATACATTGCAAAAGGTATGAGCAAAAGAACTTTCTTTAAATCGGCTTCTCCTAACTTTTGTGTGTGTGTGTGCTGCATTGATTAAGAACCAATGAAAAAAGACTAGGAAGGCTTTAATGGATGGCTTCCAAGGCCAGGGCTCGATCTTACATCAAAGTTTGGCATTTGCTGTACTATTCTTGCTGTTTTGGTAGCTATAGAAAGTCAGAAAGTAAGGATTCACACGAGTCTTAAGGTGAAGAGAAGAATTTTGAAGAAATATAGTTTTGATAAGGGCTCTGTGGTCACTATTGGTATTGCAAAATGTTTCACCGTCCAGCTTACTGTAATGAAAGCCCTTTCTTCTCATTGATAACTTGCTTATTAAATATTATCAATATTATAAACTTCAAAATCTCCATTGTACTTTCAGTCTGCTGCACCATAGTGATTTGCTTTGTATAAAATAAGTAGGATCTTTATTTACTAATTCCTTGTTTAATGTGTTATCCTCTATGTTATTACTTGAGATTGAAGCACAGTAATTTTTGTAATTCTTTATCCTCTATTGCTCAATGCATTTGGATTTTGTTGTTTTTCAACCAAATTCTTGTTTTGTGTAATCTGCCAAACATGTTGTTTACGTAGTTACTGTCGACTTGAATTAGAAACGGTCTTCTTTTCAATTAGAAAGCAGTGATATTGTGAAATGAGCCGGTATTGCTTGCTAATTTTCAGTCAATATTGCTTTCTTTAACATGATCATGAATTTACTATATAGTTACATAGGTGTGATTCTTTTATTTTTTTCCTATACTTCTCTTTTCCTCATTCCCAGGTATATGGATGGAGAACGTCTGACAGCAGAAGATGAGAAAATAGTGGTAGACAACCTTCTTGCTTACCATCCCCATTGTGAGGATAAAATTGGATGTGGCCTCGACTCAATTATGGTTAGTTGCATAGTTAGATGAAAATGTGGTTGCTCGGTCTTATTATCTATATTTGCTAAGAAAATTTACAATTGATTTAAAGGATAACAAATTTGACCCGGAATTTGTTAGTAGAGATTGAACAGCTGTGTTTGACAAGTTATCAATTCTATAGGATAACACTATAGAATTGATGAAACTATTTTGTACTACGTTTTGTCAAGCTGTTTCTGGCTTTGCTAATGTAGGAGTCAGGTCCTTAATCTAAGTGGCATGTTGTGAAGAGGCAGTAGTTGTGACGCTGGTTATACAAAATATCTGCCTTTTTTTAGTTGACTAATAGCCTCTCTATGTTGTAGGTCGATCGGCATCCCCAGTTCAGACGTTCTAGGTGTCTCTTTGTCGTAAGAACTGATGGTGGATGGATAGACTTTTCCTACCAGAAGTGTTTAAGACAGTACATTCGAGATAAGTACCCTTCTTATGCCGAAAAATTCATAAAAGAACACTTCAAACGTGGTAGTTGAGTTTTGTGTTAGACAGCCTCTCTTCACATAAATACTAAAGCTGGAAGCTGTTGGTCTGTAGAGCACTCATGGTGGGTCTTTTTCAAGGAACAAGAAAATGACGGATCTTATGAATGCTTGTGTGCGGCAAAAGGTGTTAATGGATTCAATGACCAACAAATGACCTGTGATATCTTTAGTCAATGTGGTAGATATTAGTTGACCAGCATTTCATGTTTTAATGGGTGGAAGAAGAAAGTTGCTGGAAGTAAAAATGATAAAGATTACACTTCCATGCTAATTAGTTGTAATGTTGACTCTCGCTTTCTTTTGGTGTATCACTATCTCTATCTCTATCTTCTTTAATTCTTGAAGGCACATTACCTGGCATAATGGCTTACACAAGTAAAACTTGCATGCTGACCTTGTAGCTAAAAACAGTAGCTTGTATTAGAGACTACTGCATTTAACTTTGAGGAACTATAAATTTATTTTGCCAATTAATGAAAGGGGCAAGAGTTTGTGCCGGTGGGAGTAGCAGGTATTCGGTGAAATCGTATATACGCGCAAATCAGCTCATACACCATCTTTATAGGAAATGAAAAAGTAAGTATTTTTTGGAGGGATAGTCAAACATTTCATTATGTCTCTCAGATTCAATCATGCAGGGGAGGTGTAATGATGACCATCGAACTCATGCTCAACTTATACACCTCCAAAATTACCAAAAGGTGTAGCATGCCTTTTCAACTTTGACCGTAAGATCATGTCATGTGCATCAAATTGGATTGAGATGGCAAAGAGTCACTTCTTTCTGCTTTAGAACTATGAATTGTGTTGTGTGAAAAGTGAAAAAAAACAAGCCATCGCACGGTCTGTCAGTACATAGTGATGGTCGAGGCAGAATTTGAATAAGTCAAAGTAATCCCATCTTTGCATGTTACCACTTCGTTCTTTTGTGGACTTTGGCTTGCCAATAAGTTATGTCTATCATATTTTCCCTTGTGCAATTTAAGTAGAAATTTGGAAACTTTTGAAGTTAGCATGATTTTTTATTAAGGATTTTAACTAGACACATTTTCATTGCTAGATATGGGTTAACCCTTTTTATGTTTTTCTGGTCGAGGGTCGTACGCTAATTGCTCAAGGACTTATAACTTACCGGGTAAAGATTATTTACACTATTAATATAGCTTAACATGTTAAAAGGGACGGAGCCATTTTTTTTTCCTTTTTTTTTTTTTTTTTTTTGGGGGTCTAATATGAGATGCCTTTAGTCTACGGGTTTAGTTAAACCTAGTAATTTTGGTTCAAATCCTATATTTGTCTTAAAAATTCATTAAATATGTACAAATTTTTAATTTAGAATGCGGTAACTTAAAAGCATTAGAATCTTGAATTCATAAGCTTTAAATTCTAGTTCTGTCTCTGCATGTTAGTTTTCATTTATATCATTACCACTTAATGATTGTTATAGAAATATAAATGTAATTACTTTATAAGTAATCTTATTATATAAACGTTTTTTGCACTATTAGTGATTAGTGTGTAAAAATTAAACTCATTACTTAATAGGACAAGCCACTAGAATATAGCCGAACAAGGGAAGGAGAGTGAAGCGAGAGGTCAATGATTAAACCTTTTGCCTCATTACATAGTGTATACGGGTAAAATTGAGCTTATGGTGCATTCTGGCCTCCGATAAGATAAACCAGGCTCGAGATATGGTAATAAGGGACCAAAANTTTTTTTTCCTTTTTTTTTTTTTTTTTTTCTGGGGGTCTAATATGAGATGCCTTTAGTCTACGGGTTTAGTTAAACCTAGTAATTTTGGTTCAAATCCTATATTTGTCTTAAAAATTCATTAAATATGTACAAATTTTTAATTTAGAATGCGGTAACTTAAAAGCATTAGAATCTTGAATTCATAAGCTTTAAATTCTAGTTCTGTCTCTGCATGTTAGTTTTCATTTATATCATTACCACTTAATGATTGTTATAGAAATATAAATGTAATTACTTTATAAGTAATCTTATTATATAAACGTTTTTTGCACTATTAGTGATTAGTGTGTAAAAATTAAACTCATTACTTAATAGGACAAGCCACTAGAATATAGCCGAACAAGGGAAGGAGAGTGAAGCGAGAGGTCAATGATTAAACCTTTTGCCTCATTACATAGTGTATACGGGTAAAATTGAGCTTATGGTGCATTCTGGCCTCCGATAAGATAAACCAGGCTCGAGATATGGTAATAAGGGACCAAAATCGAGCCAAAGTCCCACCAGGCTAAAAAAATCGATCCTAGACTCGAACTATTTCGAAGAACATTGTCAGACAATCCAGCATAGCCATTAGAAGGCCGAAATATTCGTGACCGGCTGAATGTTACGGTGGAAATCTCGGCACGTATCGATAAGGAACTGGCAATCAGTGAGTCGGAAGATTTTTAACTTTAATAGAGTTGTACCTAAAATAAGACTCACCTACTATATAAAGGGGGTCTAATAATTCATTTGTCACATTGTAACATGCACTCAAAAACAATACATTATTATTTTCTGTCTTTAAGCTCTTGTTCTTCTTTTATTGACACCGATCGTGGTGAGCCCGACTCGAGAGCGATTATTCCATCAAAGTTGAAACTATCCAACTCGTGTGGTTTGAATTTATTTCATCTTTATTTATTCAATAGCAACTTAATTTATCGCTTTGTATCAAATTAATCCGCGTATCTTTAAAATCACTTACAAATTCAATTGTTATCCGATTCCGAGAGTAAACACATAGCTCTAAGCTCTATGTCCTCTTAAGTAGTAAGTGGAAACATGATTACATAAACAACTTATTCATATTAGATTCTTAATGATAATGATATTGTTTTAAAGCAGGTGCTATAATGTAAGCAGACTGGATAATTGGAGTCACTAATTTGATTTATGTGGGTCCAAACACCAGAAGCAATGTGATCGATCAATCTCTCCAGCTGGATATTCAAGAAAATAATATGCACCACTTCTTTCTTCTTTTCTTATATCTTCTGCGCATATCTTTATAGGATCTTTGTGAAACACAAACACGTAACTCCCTCATTCAATTTTCCCCCCAATATCCTGCTTCTTACAGTCCATATATGGGATTTTTTTTTTTATACCTTTTTTGAAATTTATACTGAAAATTTTGGGAACAAAAGAAAGTACTTTTACGTTCCAAAAAATTATATTAGGAGTAATATACTACTAATATATAACCCGTTTGGTCAAGCTGCAAAAATCAGCTTATTTTGATAAGTGTTTTTTTTTAAAAGTGTTTCTCTCAAAAGTATTTTTGGTGAGAAGCAGTTTGTGTTTGACTGATTAATTTGAAAAACACTTCTGAACAGCAATTAGTGTTTGGTCAAGTTTTAAAAAATTACTTCTAATTATATTTTTCTCAAAAGTGATTCTCAAAAAAGTACTTGAAGCTACTTTTTTCTGTTTCTCCAAAACTACTTTTGTTTCTTTTCAAAAATACTTTTTTTTCTTTTTAAAAACTTGGCCAAACACCTTAATTGTAAAAAAAAAAATACTTTTGATAAAATAAAAAAAAATTACTTTAAAAGAAGCTTGGCCAAACCATGCTATTAACTAATTTCTCTTATATTTGTTGACACAGTATTCTGACTATCAAAGAGTACTCACTGAATTCTGTCATTTTCTTTTTAGAAACTGACTACTTTTGAGACAAGAAATTTCAAAGCAATGGGGCTAAAAAGCTTTATTGGTCCCATCAGCTAAAGAGTACGTAACTCAAAAGTGGACGGTTAGCCGGTAACAAGATATGTATTTATTTTTAAGTCATTATTTAAAATGTCTTTAGTTTTTAGTCATTGTTTTAATAAATTTTTATCCGTTCGAACGAAAATACCCTTCTGCTCATAAAGTTCAGAATCAAGTGTTCTTAACTTATGAAATTGTTACTGTAAGTTCAGGACTGGTTGTCCTTAATTTATAAACTTGTAACTCTAAGTTCAGGACTACATATCCTTAACTTTTGAACTTGGAACTCGAAGTTCAGAACTACATGTCCTTAACTTTTAAACTTGAAACTCGAAGTTCAGGACTACATGTCCTTAATTTGCGTACTTGTAATTCTAAGTTAAGGACTACCTATCCTTAATTTCTATCTTTGTAACTCTAAGTTAATGACCAAGTATCCTTAATTTTTGAACTTCCAACTCTAACTTCAGGACCAAGTGTCCTTAACTTATGAGCTTGTTACTGTAAGGTCAGGACTAGTTGTCCTTAATTTATGAGCTTGTAAGTCTAAGTTAAGGACTACCTATCCTTAGTTTTTGAACTTGTAACTCTAAGTTTAGGACTACATGTCCTTAACTTTTGAACTTATAACTCTAAGTTCAGGACTACATGTCCTTATTTTTTGAACTTGAAACTTTAAGTTCACAACTACCTGTGAATTCAATATAAATATTTTTAAATATTTATTTTTTTGAAAAGGATAATTCATGTTTGCAAGCTCATATCCAAGAATTGGAGGTAGCATTCAGAGAGAAAGAATATCAATTTTCTAATCTTCTTACAAAGTTTGAGGAGACACAAGGCCTAGAATTAATAATTTGATGACACAAGCAAATAGTCTACAGCAAGAGTTAGACTCTTTACATACTCGAAGGAATAAACTAAAACATAAGTTGTTTTTACAAGAAGAGCTCAAGTCCTTAAACAATAAAAAATCCGAGTTGGAGTTGTCACTGGAAAAGAAGTGCCACGAGACAATTGTCGAAGTTAAGGATGTAACCGAAAAGGTTAAGTTTTTGCAGCAGGAGTTGGAAATCTCGAGCCATCGTAAATCAGCACTACAGTTGACACTCAAAGAAAAGACTTAAGATAGGGTAACATAGTCTTTTCATATTAATTTGAATAGACTAGTGGCTACTTTTGATCAGCATTAAAAGTGTTGGATAAAAAGCAAATATCACTTTAAAAAGTGGCTACCCCATGCAATTTTTACTAATACAGAGAGCCATACCAAAGATTGTGTGCCATTATTTTACAATGCAGTTAATAGCTTGTTTGGCCAAGCTTCTCAAGAGGCCAATAGTGTCTTTTTCCGAAAAGCACTTTCTTTCCCTATCTTGAAGTGTCTAACCAAGCTTTTTTGGGTAAAAAAGTGCTTTTGGGAAGAAGCAGAAGCAATTTCTGAAAAGTAGAAAAAAGTAGCTTCTTCCTAGAAGCAGAAGCATCTTTGACTTTTCTTCTTACCAAGAATACCCTTAACAAAATATAGTATATACCAAAATAAGCGCTAAATCTAATACTTAGGATATTAATGTATAAATATTTCTTATTATTTTTAGGATAGCTTTCTAATATATAGTGACTTTAGGAGTGAATGATTTTTAATATATTTAACTTATATTAAAAGACTTAAGTACTTTTATATTTTATTTTCATATTTTACTTAAATAAAATAAAAATATTTAATTATTGCCTGTAATAACAAATTTTTGAGATTATTTATTTACTTATAATACTAACTATTAAGTAAATCTCTTCATGTCCTTATTCGTAATTTGATACTTAAAAGCACTTTCTCAAAAGCTTGGTCAAACACAAATTACTGCTTAAAAGTGCTTTTCAGAGTGATTAGCCAAACACAAACTGCTTCTTTCCAAGAGTACTTTTTTCAAAAGGATTTTTGAAAAAAATATTTCTCGAAATAAGCTGATATCCAGCTTGGCTGTAACGACCTGGTCGTTCGTTCTGAGAGTTTAGCCCGTTTCCCCCATTTCGTCTTCATTGCTTGTATAGTTCATCTCTTTTGTGTGGCGTTGGGTTGGTTGACTCGGATTCAGAGTGGTCGTGGTGAGAATTAAGGCACTTAGCCTCTAAAATGAGTTCAATGGTTGGAAAAGTCAACCGGGAGTTGCTTATAGGTAAACGACATCAGAATGCGAATTTTATGGCTCTGATAGTTTCGTTAGGTGATTTGGGACTTAGGAGTGTGTTCGGAATGTAGTTTTGATGTCCGGTGTAGAATTAGGCTTGGATTTGCGAAAGTTAGTTTTTGGGGATTTCTGATCGACAGTGGAAAATAGGCTATCGGGGTCGGAATGGAATTCTGAAAATTGGAGCAGGTTCGTAGCGTCATTCTGGATGTGTGTGCAAATTTTCATATCATTCCGAAGAGGTTTGGGTAGTTTCGGTATCGTTGGTGAATTTCTGAAGTTTGAGTATCTTTAGGCTTGAATCATGGGTTGATTTGGTGTTTCGATGTTAATCTGGGTGTTCCGAGGGTTCGACTAAGTCTGAGTGATCAGTTATGACTTGTTTGTATTTTTGGTTGGGGTCCCGAGGGCCTTAGGTTGAGTTTGGATGGGTAACGACATGATTTTTGGCATTTTGGAGTTGCTGGTGGGAAACCTTCTGGTGTTTCCACACCTGCAGATGGGGGACCGCGGATGGGGGACCGCAGGTGCGAGCCCACAGAAGCGGACAAGGCTCTGCAGATGCGGAAGTTGGCTGGGTCAGCAAAGGTCGCAGGTGGGAGACTTGGACCGCACCTGTGGAGTCGCAGGTGCGGAGGATTGGTCGCAGGTGCGGAAGTCCGGACTTAAGTCATTTTCGCAAGTGCGCACCTGGGACCGCAGGTGCGAGTCCACAGGTGCGAGAAAAGGACCGCAGGTGCGGTCATCGCTAGGCAAAACCTATAAAAAGAACCCTTAGTGAATTTTGGCCATTCTTTCACCATTGTTATTCATGTTTGAAGCTTTTCAAGGCTTTTTGAAAAGGAAAATCGATAGTTCTTCATTGAGGTAAGGATTTTGGACTTAAAACTCGTTTATATGTGATTAAAGGTTGGATTAGTGGTGGAACTTTGGGGGAAAACATTGCTTAAATAGGTATTTAGGGCTTGTGATTTAGAGACCTTAAAATGGGAATTTGAGGGGCCATTTGGACTTCGATTTCAGTGTTCTTGGTATGTATAGACTCGTGGGAGGGTGAGGATTTTTGTGGTGTAAATTTTATCGAGTTCCGAGACATGGTCTCGGGGGTCGGGTTTGAGCACTTTCGGAATTTTTGAGTATTTTTGATAAATTTCGATTAGGGTTCGTTCCTTAGCATATTATAATGATATACATATGATTTTTCGTAGATTTGGAGCACCCGAATTTAGAGGCAAAGGCACTGCGGAATAGTATTTTAGCCGGTTTTGAGGTAAGTAACGTTTCCAAACTTGGTTCTGAGGGTTCGAAACCCCGAGCTAAATGAGTTATGACTATAATCGAGGTGACACGCATGCCAAGTGATGGGCGTGCGGGCGTGCACCGAGTATTTGTGGCCTGGCTTATCCCATGGCACCGCTTAGTGGTTATTCCCTGATGATATTTGTGCTTCTGTTAATGTGGTAATTGTGAACCTGTTAGGAATCATGTTAAGTATAAATGCTAGGCTTTACGCCGAAAATGCTGAGACCTGAGTGGTCGTATATTACTGTCTCATTTTGTGATTATTTGATTTCATATACTCAATCTTGTTATAACATATCACTCATATCTCAGTCTTAGTGTTGTTAAATATATGCATACTTATCATTGTTTCGGGCTGATGGATGCATCTGTGATCCATGTGAGTGAGACTGGAGAGTAATGACTGAGTCAGGGCGAGAGCCTGTTATTGAGACAGTTATGAGATCGGACAGCACACCGCAACGATACTTAAATCATGCCTTCGTTGTCTTGATATGGCGCTTGGGCCACTAGGGCCCCTCCGAAGTCTTTACACCCCCAGTGAGCGCAATTAATGTTGAGGGATGGATTTTCCCTGGGCATGGATCGTGTCTGAAGTGGATGTTATGTGAAATATGGATCGTCCCTGGATATGGATTGTCCAAGTGTTGTATTCCGGAGATGGACTTTCTCCGTGGGGATGGATTGGCCTTTTTCCTCAGTACGGAGTTACTACGGTCACCAAAGATTATGTACCTTCCGGGGTGGACTTTTCCCTGGGCCTGAGAGCCATATAGTACTGAGTGGACTGTTGTATGAGGGTTGTGAGCACTATGTGCATATCTACACTGGTTTCATACATATATTTTTATGATGGCATGTAGACTATACTGGCATACTTGGCATATTTACTCATTCTGATAAACTGTTAGCATGTCTAATTTCTGTATACTGTTTATATTAAATTCTGAGGTTTTGTCCGTCAGTACCTCTCAGCCCATAACTTGGGTTTGTTATTTCTGAGTTGGTGTACTCATGTTACCCCCCGCACCTTGTGTGCAGATCCAAGTACACCGGGACCCCGTAGTGGATATTGAGTAGCTGTCAGAGTTTTTGTTGCAGTTGTCGAGGTAGCAGCTGGCGATCACGACCTCGTCTTCTCTTCCTTATTCCACCTGTTGCACTTATTTTGAGACTATGTTATCTATTTCTTCATTTCTCTATTTTATGATATAACAACTCATGTCTGAGTGACACTGGATCCGGGATTGGAGGTTTTAAATTTTGTTTTTCAAATATTGTTTTTAAACTTCAGACTCTTAGTATTATCAATAAATTCGTTTAAAAATCATAATTTTTCTGGAAATAGAATTTAGATTATAAACAAAGGGGCGACTTGCCTGGTTCCACGTCAGGCACCATCACGACTCCGAAATCGGGTGGTGACATTGGCCAAACATGCTATAAGAGCCCGGAACCAAAATATGGTTCTTTTGGACTCAAAGAACCAAAATGTGTGGAAAAAAAATTGGTGACAATAATATATATAACGCCCTTTTAACATGCACTATACCTTAACGGCCGTTTGCGCAGTTAAGTATAATGTCCTTCTCAAAGGCGCTATATTTGAACGTCAAAAGAGCATGAAGGCGCCTTTTTTTTTAAGACGCTAGGCACTATACCTACATAAAATGTCGTCCTTTCCATTTCCTTACTACCAGAACGATCCCCCGTCCCCCACCCCCTACCCCTACCTCCCCACCAATTAAAGAACAAAAAACAGTGGTCTCCCCTCCGTTGATAAAGAAAAAAAGCACAAGTGGAGCCCACCGGTCCCACAAAAAATATAGATTTTTGGTCTCACATTCTAGCTAAGGCATTATCTCGTAGTAGGTTTCTCGTTTCGACTCCCAATCACCAAATCTTCAACTTTTTAAAAACTTTAAATTGAGGTATTCCAACTTAGTTTTTGTTAAAACTCGTATAAAAAATGCTCATTGGTTGTTTTTAATGTGCCCCATGTTATTTTGTGATTGTTTATCGATTTAATTAATTTATTATTATTTTTTATCCGGACTATAGTATTAGTGTGCTAAAGAAATTAATAAAATAGAGAAATTGTTATTAGTTGTTAAAATGTTAAGTAGTTACTTTTTACTGTGCTATATGTATTTTCGTGATTGTTTGGTGATTAAATTAATTTATTATTATTCTCCGGTTTAGATTATTTATTTGCTAAAAGACTAGTAAAATAGATAATTTGTTACTTTAGTTCCCTGAAGTGGTATCTTGTGGCCTAATGTAGTGCTCGTATTTGTAATGTAGTTCCCTTTTAGCGTTGTAAAATGTAGTGCCTTTAGCGTAGTTTCCTTTTAGTTATTGAAATTAATCATTTAAGTATCTGTTAAACCCAAAAATACGACAAAAAAGTTGATAGTTCAAATACAAACTCTCTCCAATTCTGGTCTACAAATGCAAGAGAAAAAAAAATGAGAAAACAAAAATATTTGTCAAACTAAGTATTGTTATATGAATATTTAATAACTAAATCTTGTATAGTTATGAAAATTAATTATTTAAATTTATATAGTCAAAAATAAGCAAGTAACGAACAAACATATAAAATAATAAAACAAACATATAAAATAATAAACTAACATATACAATAATAAACTAAGATATAAAATAAAAAATTAACATAAAAAATAACAGACCTGTTCAGTGATAAATCAGAAAAAATTTCTCATCGTGAACACAAGAATTCATGATACCTTGGTGCTACATATAAAATAATAAAACTAACATATTAAAGAATATAAAACATAAATTTATAATATTGAAAATGTATCAACCTAATTAATATTGAAAACTCGCTCGAGCATCATGCCACCGAGCGAGTCCTTCGCCAGTTTGGTCGATCGCAGCTTGTACCTCCACCGCTCGCTCGGTATACGACACATTACCAGCGGACTGAACATTCCAGGGTGGACCAGACATTTGTGGCATTGCTAGAAGCGCAGATCGATACTTGGAACCCCCTCCACCTGACCGGACAGTTGGTGAGCATGAGTATATGGGTTGGTATCGCTGTGTTACCCGACTTTTCGTCGGGATTCCCGTTCATCGCGCTGGCGGTCGGTACCATCCATACACCGAGAGGAACGAGGCAATGGTATGTTATTTGGTATACTTACTTATAATGTTAACCTAGAATTCCCTTTACATGTTGTGCATGACCTATATCTATTCTACCAGTTGGGACTGTAGATCCAGCAGCATACCGGCGAGGGAGCAGCCGCGTTGCACGAGTATGGCCGGCAGGTTACAGATCTCGCTTCCTGGACATTGAGGCGAGCCCGAGATGATGAGCGCTTAGGATACGAGGTTGATTATGTGGCGCCAGAGTGGTACCATCGTGGGCCAGCAGTGGAGCCGAAACGTGGTCGACGTGGCACGCGTGCCCAGAGAGGTAAGGGTGTCCCACAAGGTCGTAGGGGTCGTCGAGGAGGTAGTCCCCAGCAAGGGGGCGTTGAGGCACATATTGAGGAAGTTGGAGTTGATCAGTCGGGTGACCACCTTGAGCTAGACCATGCTCCTAGTGATATGCTGTCATTCGGCCTTCAGCTTACTTCAGGGACTTCGTAGGTGACCCCGTTAGCTCCATTGTTGATCGCGGGCACGACCATTACGTGACATGAGTAGGATCAGTATTTTCCTGGTCCTCCAGAGCCATCGATGGTTGCTGATGATCGTCCGACACGAGATGTGGATAGTGGGCACCGACTGAGTTATGGCTCGTCATCAAGGGATGCTGAGGATCTTTCACAGGCACATATTTGTTTGTATTACTATTATTTATATTTGTTTTTATCTCATTGATTAGTCATAAATATCTTAAGCCTTTTTTTAAGGCATCATCCTCGCCTGTCACGGAGGTCACTTTGTGCGATACTAATATGGCTGAGACGGATGATTAGGAGTCCGCCGAGACCATGGTAAGAAAATTTAAATTTTTGTGACTTATCACATACATTACTTATATATATTTCATATACTAAAATATCTTATTATTCTGTAGGTTACTGTTGGACCAACGACCCCTTCTACCAAGCCTGCCAGCCCTATTGACGATCATGTTGCAGCGCATCCTCTGATAAAGAGGCGACCTGATGAGGATGATCCTGATAGTGTAGCCGGGCGGAATGGGATGCTCCTCAAGCCAACGGTTGCTTTAAGGCATATAGGAAGTGGGACACATTGACTCTTTTTGATTTAGGTAAATATGACATTCAGTAAATAATAGCAGTAATTTTTATTGTTTACATTATATGCGCATTATGTTTTTATTTCTCGGGTTCTTCATTATTTTAATACTACAACACAAACACAAACATAGCAACATAACATAATTTATATTCGGTACAACTAATGAAATACATGACACGAAAAACATAAAGATAAAATACTACACTCAACACATATATGTGTTTGTTTAGTCACTATCGCCCATTATTCTCTGCTTCAACCACTTAAATTTCTCTTCCAACCTATTTTTCTTCTTTTGCCTCTTTTAGTTTCTCCTGCACCTCCACAATTTGTCGTTGCATTTTAAAGATCTGGAGTTCGTACCAGCGGTCATGTTCCAAACATACCGCAAATATGATTTGTAGTATTCCTGATTAATGGGTTCATCATACCATTCTTCAAATCTACATTGATTTTCGTCCTACAAATGACGATTATAATACAACACTATTAGTTAACACTATTATATTAACAAATATTTTTTCCAAAAAAATAACAAGTTGTTGACATATCCAACGTCTGCGCTCAACATTACTATTTGACCAACATGGCTTCAAAATCGCACGTTTGCCACAATAACACCATGGTACACCATTGCGTCCAGTCATTTCTTAGTGCAAGAAAAATAAAAAATTTATGGAAAGTTTTCTATTTGTTTTGGTTAAGAGTTGATAATAACTAAATTGCGCTAGTTATTTATAGGCAAGATAAAACACATAACGTGGTATTTCACCGTGCTATGTTTCGAATGATAATGATTCTTTAGGGTACAATACAACTTTTCCAGAAGATAGCTTTTGCAGAACATTAGCCTTTTCAGGTTAGGATAGCTTTTGCAGAACATCAGTTTTTTCAGGTCGACAACACAACACACATAACGTGGTATTTCACCGCGCTATGCTTCACGTGATAATGATTTTTTCGGGTGCAATACAGCTTTTTCAAAAGATAGCTTTTGCAGAACATCTGCCTTTTCATGTCAACAAGACAACATACATAACGTGGCATTTCATCGTGCTATGATTCGTGTGATAATGATTCTTTCGGGTATAAAACAACTACTTAAACTGAACCAACTCATACGTATTTCAAAGAACGTTTGAATAAACATTAGAACATCCATTTAAAAAATGCCACTAACATTTAATAAGTGGTTCAAAAAGAGGCTAAAGGGTGAAGGTAGTTCAACAGATCTCCATGGAACACGTCATAACACTATCGATCCCTACCTTGAAAAAAATATGCTAGCTTACTACACTGACTTAGTTGATGACAAGTGGTATGGTGTTCTGCGTACCCTGAAAAATAATCCTACCAATAAAAACATTGATCTAAAAGTTGCTGGGCATATTATTGATGGCGAAGCGCATTATACAAAGCCTGACGGTATGCGAATTTGAGGGATTCGACATTTGATGAAGGAAGTGATTCGACATTTGATGAAGGAGATTCTAGAGATGGAAAAGACACTAGTTGTTCATCATGCAATAGATGATCTTAACTTCCTGGGAGGAACGAAGGATCAAAACTGGAATTTGTTACAAAATGATAACTTGCATAGAGACGATGATTATCCTGTTTTCCCAACAGTTGTCGAGTGGTAGGGACTACCTAAGTTTATACCACAGATGTTGGACGTTGGAGTCCCATATTGTTGTAGAAATCAAGCAAGTGGTCTTATTGATGAAAGCGATGAAATACGAGAAATGTGTGTCAATTGGGGCGTCGATTACGATGCCCTCGGTCCCGAAGGGTGCGTACACGATGTTAACAAAGAAGATGAAGACAGTAGTATTGAAATAGTGCCAGACATGGATGATAATGGTAAATCACAATTGTTTTTTTTTAAATGGGGTTTATGTTAAACTGTTGTACTAAAGTATTAATGCTAAATATCAATAAGACTTAACAGCAAAGGAAACATAATTTTATTTCATAGATTCTGCAAGATGAACAAGTACATACATTTATTACAAAAAATTACGGAAACAAAACATCATGTGTATCCTTGATAATTGGGCACCTTGGATGAACTTCCACCGGGAGCTGAATTATCATCGCCACCGAAACCAGCTGAAGGACATTTACGACTGTATTGTCTTGTTTGCGAGTATATGCCACATTTACGCGCATAAATGGTATCACGAACGTCCATTTGGTTCTGTATACGCGTTCTTTTATGAACCTGTCGTTGCTGTACATACTCCTTGTTACACACTATTTTAAATGGTTCCGGCGGCCAATAATGCTGAGCACCCACTTACTGCAACTGCCCACTATAGGTGTTTAAGTATGCAGCACCATTATTTTTTTTATCAACGTAGTTGGTTGCCGCGAAACATGTATGTCGAAAGCACTTCATGGTATGTGAGCACGGCATGTGGTAGATGGACCATTTCCCACAAGAGCATGACCTTCTGGCTTCATTTATGGTGTGTGTATTATTCCTCCGATTTTGATGGATAACGGTGCGAACTTCAAAAATATTTCGCTCGTTGCAATACTGTAAATATGAATGTCCATGTGCTCGCCTCGTGTATTTCTCAAATATTTTCATTATTATTGGCATAAATTCAACACCCCTTTACATCAGTGACGATGTACCTCTAGACCTTTCAACATACCTCTCTACCATCTGCTTGAATGACATTCGCACCATGGCAGTGACAAGCAATCCACGTGCAGACTTCAATAACCCGTTGAAAGACTCTGATACATTTGTTGTTAGAATTCCCCATCTTCTGTCACTATATGCATGCAAAGTCCACTTGTCAAGCTCATGTCGCATCAACCAACGATAGGCTCATTCGTCTCCCTTCCTGATAGATTTCATGCGCCTCCTGAATTTACACTCTTGGTGATCTGTTGCAGTCATCCACATTAAATCAGGCAAATCATTGTGGAGATATGCCTTCTGGAAATTGGCCTTCAAGTGCCTCACGCAGTAACGGTAGTAGGCATACGGCTCCTGCCATGCATGCAAATTCTATACATAACTTAAAATGCCACCATGCCGATCAGATATTAGACAAATACTTGAATGTTGTGTGACAACGTGCTCCTTCAAGTGGTTCAAAAATAGTGTCAAACATCTCTTGGCTTTCATTGGCACAAATAAAAAATCTAGGGGAAATATACTTTCATTAACATCTATTGCAACGGCAATCAACAACTTAATATCATACTTTCCATAGACATGAGTGTCGTCTATGGATATTACCCGTCGGCAATGCACAAAACCATAAATTGCTGGTTTAAATGCCCATAACACATATTTCAATATATGTCCTGGTATTCCCGGACTCCTCTCAAGCTTCCATTTAACAATAATCCCGGTGTTAAAGTGTTGCAATGAGGCCATGTACCTGGGTAGAGATGCAAAGGACTTATCCCAGTTACCATATACAATTTAAAACGCACGTTTGCGCTCGAGAAATACCTTTCTTTTGGTAATGGTACATCAATATTCCTGGTGGATAAATGTTATACGCTCTTCGATCTTGTACCTTATGGACGCTTCAATGTGTGGAATAAAGACGATAAATCAAGTCAACATTCAAGTTAAAATGATTCCAACTGAATGTCTCCATTTCACAATTGTGGGTGCCAATGTATTTACCCACAACCCACATATTTATTTTCTTCTTCCTCGCACGCAACATCCAATTACAACCCGTAAACCATTTACGCCAAATAGCCTTGTATACATCCGGAGATGACTCTGCTACCATGAACTCACGACACTCTTTTACGTTGTACATTTGCATCGCCTACTTAGGCGTGCTTTATCAGGAAAAAGTATGCCCTTTGACAGCACTGTTACTCTAGATTCATCCCATATTGCTGACCGAATTTCGTAAATATCCCTTGTGAGGGCATCCACAACTGGTATACTTGGCAAATGATCAAGGTATACTTGTCACCAGTTTTTTTCGACACATTTTGATTCTTTGAGTCCAAAAGAACCATGTTTTGGTTCCGGACTCTGGAGGTAATAGGGTGTCGTCCCTATTGGTCTCTGTAGAGGCTGTTGTTGTGATTACATTCTATCAATAACCATTATATAGAGAAAATAAAAAGCTAAGTTTGCAACTAAAGCTTAGAGTTCATTGCTCAATTAATCACTCGACTATTCAAAATTATCTAATAAATTGTTTTCCTTTCGTTTGTAATAGAAAAATCACTTAACTACGTTTATTGCACTCAGAAGTTCACTCAACTAGATTTCTCAAACTTTTGATTGTCAAATACCTATTTTACCCTCTAAATTATCAACTTCTGTCCTTTATTTTTACTTTTTAATATTATGAGTTTTTTTCTGTTTTAATTTATATTATGGACTTACCTAAACAATAAATAAATTTTATTTGTAAATTAAAAAAATAAAGAATAATTTGTTCGTGGTAATAATTTTTATATTAACAACAAAAACACAAAATTTATTTACACAATTAAGAATGAAAGAAAATAATTTTTTAAATACATATCCACGAACGTAATATAAAAAATAATTATTTAAAATAGAGGTATATCTTATAATATATATTATTTTTTCTTGAAAATTTAAGTGCTCAATTATTATATTATTCCGATATTATATATGCTAGGAAACTAGTTTTTCAATTTTATATTTTAAAATATATTAGTTTTATAGATAAGTCCGTAATGTAGATTAAAAAGAGAAAAAAATTATAATTTTAAAAAAATTAAAATAAAAAGAAGACAAAAGTTGATAATTTAGAGATTAAAATATGTATTTGACAATCAAAAGTTTGAGAAATCTTGTTGAGTGACCTTCTGCGTGCTATATAAATAATTAAGTGACTTTTGTGTTACAAACGAAAGAAGGATGACTTTACTAGATAATTCGGATAGCTAAATGACCATTTAAATAATGGACTTCTAAAGTTTATTTGAGGTTGATAGTACAAAAGATTTTTTTTGCACTAAAAAATTGGAGTAATTATTTATGAAAAGTGAAATTAGTAACTTTGACAATGAAACAAAGTATATAAATAAGTATTATCCTTTATGACTCTCAGCGTATATAAATTAAATTCTTGCTTCTATAGTTCGACACTTTAGGATGCCAAGATTGAAGTCTGATCACCTGCCTCAGATATTTGACCACCAAATTTATTTCACAGGATAAAGAACAGTTGCGGCAGTTGTAAGATCTAAGAATTCTGAAGCAAATTAATCTATCAATTATAACCAATAATTTGAAGATAAAACATTAAATGAGTAATAAAATTAATCCAATAAATAGAAGAAAAAACATTAAAAGAGTAATGAAACTAACATTGATGAGAAATGAAACTAACATTGATGAGATTACAACTGGAGATCTCACAATTTTGGATCACCTATATCTGATGTGGCAAATATTTTATTAAAATTTGGATTCTTTTATGAATTTATTGTGATATAAAACCTAGGCGACAATAAATATTGCCACCGTATTAACCTGCAACATATCTCGTCGAATCCCATTATCTAGAAATAAAGTATTCGAGATTAATATTAATATCTTCTTGAATCTCAAGATCTAGTCTAAAGCAAACGAGATTAAGGGTGTGTTCGGTACTAAAAAAATATTTTTCGAAAAATATTTTTAAATTTTTTCATGTTTGGTTTGACTTTTTTCTTATAAACTCATTCTTCTCCAATATCAACATAAGAAAATATTTTTCAAAACTCCTTCTCAACCTTCACCAACCCACCCCACTCATCTCTCCAAAAAGGTTCTTTTTCTTTCAGTTTCAAATTCTAATTTTTCCGTTACCACGCACTCTACTACTCCTCCACCCACCCCACCTCACCCCCCACAAAAAAAATTATTTTTTTTACCTTTTTTTTTTTTTTTTTTTT
>ML386404.1:4277-32064 GCA_005239525.1 Nicotiana knightiana | reverse complement strand
GTTTTTTTCGTTTTTTTGCTCCCCGCCCCCCCCCCCTCCCTCGAAAAAAATACTTTTTTAAATATATTTTTCAATCTTAGTTTTTTATTTATTTTTCGGTTAAAAGGTTCAAAATTTTATAAGTTTCAAAGTTATGAGTTCAGAGGTTTATGTGTCTGGAAATTTACGGGTTTATAAATTATAAAGTTTACGGGTTCGAAATTTCGTGGTTTCGAAAGTTTAGCGGTTCGAAAGTTTATAAAATTTGTGAGTTCGGAAGGTTGTTGGTTCGAAAGTTTATGACTTCATATTTATTATATCTAAATTATTTATGAAAACTCTTGAAAACTCATTTTCCTTAGTTCGCCTATCAAACAACAAAAAATGAATTAGATTAATACTTGTTTTCCAAAAAAATATTTTCTTAAAAAACCATTTCCATTATACCAAAGGCACCCTAAGTTTAATATCATTCCATTGATCAGCTTCAAACGAAGAAGAGTTTTCTCGCATTTCATACAGGAATTAGTAACTTTTAAAGTAAATTCTTATCATTTTCAATCTCTAACTTCGACTTTCAAATGATGATCGATTGTTAAGACTATTTTAACATGTTGGTTAACTTAGTTGTAGCGAATGCAAAGTGACTAACATTATGGAACAGGAACGATTATAACTTTCTTTTTTACTATGAACAATCACCTATAATTATTTTTAAATCACTATTAGAAATTCGGTAAAAATCGATTACGGTCGATCGATCAATTTTTAAAATACTTTATTTTTTAATTTTTTTTTACAAAACCGACTAACTTTGGACGGTTTTCTTTGGCGTAAGAATGAGGGAAACTATTTTGCAAATTTATTTTTGAAGAAACCGACTAATTTTGGCTGGTTTTTCATTTAAATAAACTAGAATTATTATTAAAAAATCGATCGAAATCGATCGATTAATTCGGCCGGTCATTTTAAAAAACCGACCAACTTTGGTCAATAATTTTATTTTTAATAAAATCGACCAACTTTGGTCAGTTATTTTCGTGCGAAAATAGAATTAAAGAGTATAAATGAAATAAAAGATAGTCTTAAAACAAAATGCACCAATGGTCTAGTGGTAGAATAGTATCATGCCACAGTACACACGCCAGTTCGATTCCTAGATGGTGTATTTTTTTAATTACATAATTAAAAAACCGACAAACTTTGGTCGGTTTTCGGCATTTTTTTTTAATTTAATTGACCAACCAAAGTCGGTCGGTAATTTCCGACAAACTTTGGTCGGTATGTCATTCCGACCTTCAAAATACCGGTTACATGTAAATGGTCGCGTTTTTACGGTTATTGGCCATTACCGATCAACTTTGGTCCTTTTATTGGACGATTTTTCCCGGATTTCTAGTAATGAATGACCTTATAACATAGTTGTTTACCTCGAAAATACGAGTAACAATTGTTTACCTCGAAAATACGGGTAACAATTAAATTTGATTTGTGGTCTTAAAAATATGTGATCTAATCTAATACTAATTAATAAACAAGTGATACAGAGTGTGGATGAGAAGAATTGATGAACCAAACTAGTGTTGCTAGAGCAGTGGAGTCCTCGAGCTCGATGACCTCGATGTGAGTTAGGTTCAATAAAGCAAGACCAACAAAGTAAATGTAATAAAGCTAAAGAATGATTCTGAAGAACAGTACACGAGAAAAGTAAGATAGTATATTCTTTTTCAATGATCATATGCTCTTTACAAATGATTGGGGTTACCTTTATATAGGAGGTGAAACTCTAAATAAAGCACACTTCTATTTTTGGTAAAGAATCTTATTGGTACACCTATATAACCACCTAGTACAAATTTGTACTAATTCATACAAATCTATTCCAGAATTTGCGCCATAATATTTGGGGACGTGGCGAGAATTTTATCCTTTCCTAAACAAACCCATAGCGACATTATTCAGCATCAGCCGTGTCATGCTTCGATGCTCGTCGAGCACCTGGGCCCTTGAGCCTCTTGTTCCACCTTCGAGCTTGACCTCGACCTCTTCCAGGCTTCTACCTTCGATATAACTTATCAAGCTTACAAAATCAGGGCATGATATTTTGACTGTATACAGATAGTCCTCACGTTTCTTAGAATGAAAGGATAAGAAATGATTTTGATTATCGACCCGTCGATGCCACAACCATGATGTTAGTCTTTGATGTCAGCAATTGGTGTGACTAAAAGTCGTGAAGGGTCACGTCTGCACAGTTTTCGAAAGACCATTAATGAAAGGCAACTATTGGTCAGTCGTTTAGCTTCCTCAATACGCATAGGCGATTTCTATAAATACTTCAACCCATCTCTTTGCAAACTTTACTTTCCACATCACCCTAACTTCCCCATTCTCTTTGCGTTTATCCTTCTCTTGTGCCCATTGCATCACCAACTTTCTTTTCTTCTTATGAATTTTTCAATAACAACAATGGCCAAAACATCTAAGACAGTTCCACAGACAGAAAAAGCCTCTTCGTAATGACGCCAATCTAAGAGCAAAACGATGGTACCACCTCGTATTGAGGAGTGTACTCCCGGGCCTTGCGAAACATCTTCTGACTTTAAAATTGACAGGCCTGCTTCGGTCCCGGGTCAATGTGAACCTATGTCCCGATATATCAGTTTGATAACTAGCGCTGAACTCAACCAGGTGAAGACGGACTGTAATTAGGAAAATAAAGACGTGGAAATCCCTTCATCCGAAAAAGATATTACCACTCACAAAGCAGGGTACCTGAGTGTGTATACTTATCCGTTTACCTTGGGTCTACCCTTCTCTACCCCTCCTAGATCCAGTGATTCTCGATTTTTCCAACAATATCAAGTGACGCTTGGCCAAATTTATCCTTCCTTCTGGCGAATCGTCCCCTTGATAAGGTACTTCTCGAGTAAGGTCGAGGGGATGAATTTTATCCTCGACCATCTAATTAGGCTATACAGCCCCCCGTCTCTATCGAGGTGGCCTGATAAAGCTGCAACGCCGATCCTCGAAGTCCTTCTTCTCCAACATCGATGAAGACAAGAACCGAGGGTGGATGAGTCATTTTGTCTGAATCAGTACCTCCGACCTGATTCTTGCTGAAAGGATTCCATTCCCCGAGGAATGGAATATGAAACGTATGTACATGCTTATAGAGGGCATTTTATCACTTTGATATTCCTGCTTTCTCTTGAACTAATCCCCTTATAATGACGCAACTATCGTTTGGTTTCCTAATGCGGTTGCGGACCTCACGGGCTGGGTTCGGCAACTGGCCTCCACTTCCTCATACGCCAAGCACAACTGGCGTGATTTGTCCAAAGGCCGATGGGAGGCCAAAAACCACGGTGAGTTTTTATTATTCACATATTTGAGTTCCTTGGTGAAATACTTATTTTTGCTTTTATGCAGGCCTCGGAGATGCTGTTTCAATGAGGCCGCCCCCACCTGGTGAGGAAGAATCCCCAAGACTTGCCAAGGACAAGAAAAGGAAGAAATGGTCGCCGGCGAACTCCCCGAAGCCAAAGAAAACCAAGCTTCGAAAGCTTACGGCCGATATTGTTACCTTATCTCAGGAAACCGTCAAACGTCTTCGTGTTCAGGACGAGGAGAGAGATAACGCACATGGCGAAGACGAAGACCGCCCGTTAATAACTCGGAAAAGGGGGAGCACTGATGCTTCGAAGGCCACTGATACGGTTCAACCTCGGGCCGAGGAGATCCCTGAGGGGAGCTCGAGCAGAGACCCCGAGCCGGTAAGTGACAAGAGTGCGCCTAGTCCCGAGTGAACTTGGCTGATGAACTCGGAGATCCCAATCTTGAGGTTCTTCGAAGGCGAGAGAATGCCTCGATTGGATCATTCAGGGCAATCAATGTGGGCGATTCTCCGCCAGGCCTGATGTTCTCTGAGGGACAAATACAGGACGCCCAAGACATGAGGACTCTTGATATGGGAACATCCCATGAGGAGAATGACATCTTTCGGGGATACCTTGTCGGATTCGAAGAGAGCCCCGACCTTGACGCCTCGTTCATCTTTGAGCAGGCTAAGAAACTTCGCAAGCAGGTAAACTTTGCCTTAGTAGTTATGTTTAGAGGATTATTTTTGTCTTTCTGACTCCCTTTCTTTGTGATAAGGCCATGATGCTCTTCAATCAAGCTTTTTAGAAGTCTCAGGCTGAGCTTTCCCGTTGTGAAGCTGAGCTCAAGAAGCTCATGTTAGAGATAGACGACCTCAATGCTCTCTACGCTAAAAGAAAGGGGGAAATCAGCGTCCTTCGAGCTGGTTTGGAGAAGGCTTCCCAAGATCAGGTCGAACTCGTTAAGCAGGTAATATAGCTTTTGTGGGCCTAATTTGTGTTCACTTGTTTTGGTGTCTAATGCTTTAATTTTGCAGTTCCAGCAGAAGGTCGACCAGGTGGAGCAACTTCGAGAGGAGATCAAAACCAAAGAGGCTAAAACCCTAGGGCGGAGACAACATATGGACCGTCTCGCCTCAGAAAAGGACACTATTCGGGAAAAGTTGGCCTCGGTCGAGAATCAGCTCCAAAATGAAAAAGAGTATAGCCAAAAATTTGAGGAGGTTCGAGCTAAAGCGGCCGTCGAATTTGCTAAAGCCAAGTCTGAGGCTGAAGCATTCGTGTCCTCATATCGAGTCGATGTTGCTGATGCTGCTAACGCTTGGGCACATGAGATCTTTGTCGCAATCGAGCTCAAGTTAACATCTGCCACCAACCATACTAGGCTGGAATCCCGAAGACAAACTCTCGAGGAGGTGCACGTTAGAGGCTTTGACCTCTCGAGCGACATCGAGAAGGTAAAGACTTTGGAAGAAAGCAGTTGCACTGTTCTCCACGGACGAGTATTCTGCCAGCGACACCGATAGTGAGGGAGACGGAGATGAAGTCCCTGAGGAGGAGGAAGTCCCCGAAGATAAAGCTACCGAAGATGTAGCTCCTGTGGGTATTGCCTTCGAGCAAGTAACCCCGAAAATAGATTAAGTCCTTTTCTTTTTTCGTGTAAGGGCCCCTCGTAGGAGTTGTAAATGTACTTTTGAAATCATTTCTTTATGAATACAAAGAACATTTTCGCTTCTTCTTCGTTTCCTGTTGAATTCTATTTGTCTCCATTCGTGAAAAGAAATTTGATGTTTGTAGATGAGAAGTCCGAGTATTGGCCTCTCAGGGTTCAATCCTTGGGCTAAACTTTAAGCCTATTGAACGCAGGCTCGAAATGATGGGACTCTTGAGCCCGAGATGAGCAAGGCCTCGAGCCCCGTGTGCTTTGGCTTGTATGTTCTTAATTATTGGCCCTTAAGCTTTAATATTGGCCCTTATGCTCTTTTTAGTTTGGCCCTTAGGCTCTTTTAGGTTGGGTCAATTCGGCTCTAAAGTGGCTATAATTTTTCCTTTTTCGAGCTAAAAGACTTAGTGAGAAATTTGGTTTGCCTTAGCATGTGTTTTTTGTACTCGTTGGATTTTTTCAAAGGTTTGACCGATTGGGACCTCGTTTGTAATTCGTTGTGTAATGATAACTGAATACCTTTTGAGGTTTTTTTTGAAGGCTGATATTATTGAAGCCTCGAAATTATTCGAGGGCTGGTTTTATCGAAGCCCTTTATCATTTGCTTTTGCCGAGGGTAGCCTGATTTAACCGGTTTTTTAAAATGTTTGCAGGCCTTTAATTTTATGTCGGAAGTCGGACGTCTCCGATTCGCATTATTTCGGCCGTAGCCTTTTCATATGACCGTAGTCTTTCATATGGCCGTAGCCTTTAGTTCCCGAGTATGATGGCCTTGGATTTTATATCGAGGGGGTGCCTCTTTGAGGTCTTATGAGTTCGAGATTTCGATGACTCGATATGTCAGTTGTCGATGACAGTCCCTGAGTATTCGTGGTGCATTTGAGTTCTGGCCCTTGAGCCGGAATTTGCGCCATGATCTTTGGGGACATGGCGAGAATCTTGCCCTTTCCTAAACAAACTCATAACGGCACTATTCGGTATCGGTGTCTTGCTTCGATGCTCATCAAGCACTCGGGCCCTCGAGCCTCTTGTTCCACCTTCGAGCTTGACATCGACCTCTTCCATGCTTCTACCCTCGATGTAACTTCTCGAGCTTACAAAATCGAGGCATGAGATCTTGACCGTATATAATAGTACAAATTTTTTTTATTTACAAACCACTTAAAGGAGAGCGATAGTTGTAGCTTTGAATCAAATTAAACTAGCTTTGAATTTAAACCAAAAGTACGAATAGCAGATATGAGAATTAAGGTAGGATATGACGTTGATTCGTCTACCAAGGACATAATCATTGATATGAAGTTGTAGAGTCGAGAATTAAGGTATAAGGTTAATAGGTAAGCGAGAGTGTTTATTTCCCCTATCAGTAGTATCATTGTTAGTCTTATATTCTATAATTGTTAGATTTCTATTATTACATGTTGATTCTTTAGTTTCATTTTCTTATTTTCTTGTTGTTGTTATTGTTTCTTGCTATTTCTTTTTTTTCATTTTTTCCTTGAGCCAGTATCTATCGAAAATAATGTCTCTACTTTCAAAGTAGGTGTATCTGCTTATTCAATACTCTTCCCATACTCTACTTAGGGAAAATATTGAGTTGTTTATTCAATGAATAATTACGGAAAATATTATGATGAATAATAATGTAAGGATTGTACTACCATGGATAAGAAATATGATCAAACTTCTCTATAATAATCTTATTTATTTTTAAAAAATAAAAATTAGTTTCAAAAATATTTTACGATTATAATAAAATATTGTTATAAAAGATGACTAGGACCGTAAGATAGAATTTTGGTGGTTGGTTAAATGATACTTATAATAGTAGTAGCTACTTATAATCTATTTGGTCTTATAATTTAATTTATATGTCTGGGTTCTGCAGCTAGCTAAGACCTCGGAGATTGAGCCTTGAAAGAGAGGAATGGAAAGTTAAGAGGAATTAAGAAGAAAAGCTAATAAAAGCAATGGAAAGAAAAGAAAGAAAGCAACTAATCATAGCAGAAACCCTACACGCGTACGTCTCTATTCAACCAACAAAATTCGCACTGCATATTTTACATTTATTATTATCTCTCTGTTACTATGTTACCTAAAATTCAACTACTTATTTTTTTTTACGTATATTTGTGGTAAATACATCTACCCATTTTCTATCCTTTATTCTGCCTTGAAAAAACATGCTCTCTTGTTCTATTCTCCCTAATACTCTACTACTCAAAAGACTATTCTACACTCAGCTTTATTCGTACAAAAAAGAAGTTCTCAGTGACAGAGACAGTAAGCAAAGGCATCGGGAAACTGGAAAACCTTCTATATTTGCTTTGTTGATTTCTACACTTGACAGTAGTAAATTAATGCAATGACACTGTTAAATGAAAGGTTGGTTAACTTGTAAGCAAAATGGAGGTTTCAATCATACACAAATGAAGTGTGTAAATAACTTATTCTAATGTAAATATTAGTGACTAATTTTATATTTTGATCCCATCCTAAAATAATACGAACATAACTCACCATTGCTCAAGTTTCCCTTCAATGTCAATAGAGACTAGTTGCAAACAATTTTTGATACAACTCTTATCTTTGACCAAAGTCCAAAGCAGAGAAAAAACTCTTCATGCAAGAGAATTAATTCGAAGATGCTTTCTATCAATAGAGTAAAAAATGATATATTAAGGAAACTGGTTCTGAAAATCCCCATAGTTCAACACTAGAAAGTAGAAACGAACAGATCAGAAATTTAGAATATAAGGGATCGTTTAGCACAGTCCATAAAAATAATGTGGAATAAAGTGTATTAGTAATGCATAGATTAGTAATGTATATGTTAGTAATGCATGAGTTAGTTATGCAAATATTATTTCTTATATATTGTTTGATGTGTTGTATTAAAATTATAATGCATTGCATAATTTTTAAGAAAAATAGTTGTTTACAAAAATGTCCCCCATATTCTCTAGGTTTAAGAGACTATAAGGATATTTTTGTCTTTAACCATGCTAATGCATGTATTAAAAGTCTCGGTATTACTAATGCCATGTTTTTTTATGCATTACTTGTGCGAACACAGGTTCTGCTGAACCTAGTAACTTGGTCCAAACTAAAGGTGTTTAAAGGGCGAGCTGGGACGGGCTGAACAAAAAAAACGCCAGCCCGTTCAGTAGCAAACCCGGTTGTAAATGGGCTGGGGATAGCGGGCTGGTGGCGGACTGGGATTTTTCGGGTTATATTGGGCCCGTGTGGGTTCAGGCTTAACGGGCTCGGGCGGGCCGGAATAATATTTTTTTTAAGTAAATTATATTTTTCTTATTCAATATTATTGATATTTAAGTGTTTACAAACTTTTAAGACTTAGAATTAAACTTTGAAGTTTGAACTTTAAAGATTTAAATTTGAATTTTAAAATTTTAAAATTGAAAATTGAAAGTAAGTGACTACAAAAAATTATTTAATAAGACTAATAGGCAATCACGATGTATAACTAACTTTGATATTTTTATTGAATAATATATAATATTTCAAATTAATTTGCAAGTTCTTTTTGATTTTTTTAATTTTTGAACTTGCAAATTAAAAGTTTACAACAATTATAAAAGGAAATAGTACATCACATGTTTTGCATCATTTTTGTAAGTTCTTCCATGTCAACATGAGGTTCTTGGTTTTCGGCACTGGTTGAATCGGTACCATAAACACATATATCTCCAATTTCTTGGTCCTCCGCTTCATCTACCTCGTCACACCCTTGATTTCGCTGTTCTGATCTTATACAATCTCTGAAGCACACTAGAATTTTCAAAGAGTTGCTGCCTAATGAATGACGAGTATCTCGTAGTTGTTGTATTGCTTGGCTAAATGCGCTATCTTCTGCGACTTTTGAAATAGGCACATTTAGCATGTCTCGAGCCATGACCGAAAGAACAGGAAATTGATTTAAGTTGCTCCTCCACCAACCCAGCGGTAGAAAATCCTTTGTGAGGGGCTCTGGTGACTTTTTCAAGCAGAATTGGAGTTCATCAATATTTCGGCTACTGGTTTGTTGATACTCTCCTAGTGTAGACCAAATCAAATAATCTCGAACACCATCATCATCATCCAAAAGTTGTTCCAGATGTTGAGGTGTTACTTGAAGGAATATTTGCATTTACAACTGAAGAAACATCAACAATGTTAGCATAATAATTATATAAAGTTTGTAAATTTATGTGTAGATCATAAATACAAGTATCAGTATCTGGAGTTTCAGTTGGTCCAATATCCATATAAGAATATAAAGCACTGATTAATTGGTAACACTTTATCATTTTGATAGTAGGGTTTAAAATAGCACCAAATAGGTAAATAGAGGGAATTAGATAGAAATATTTTTTAAACTTATCTAGCATAGATTCAACAACACAAGTATATCCTTCTTTCTTCTTCAAATTATCTAGTAAAAGAGAAATTTCAGCAATATGAACTAAACCAATTGCAATAGTAGGACAATAAGCTCCAGAAAACTCAAGTGTAGCCACGTAAATTTTTTGTAAAATTTTTACATCTTCAATGACATCCAGATGTTAATAAACGGTTAGGATCCCTACAATGAGAATTAGCAACTTGAGTTATAGGCATTCTATATTTCTAACAATTCTTAGGAATAAATAAGTATAATTTCACCTAGTAACTATTTCTTCAGGCATGAGTCTTAGTTTTAGTTCATAATGTATACATTTTTCCTTAAATGCGTTTAATCTAACACTTCTATTATTTCCTTGAATTACACCAACAACTCTCCTAACTAAAGTGATTTCATCTCTAAATAATTCAAGGCTACTCTTCACAATTAAGTTATAAATATGACATGCACATTTAATATGAAATATTTCAGGAAGTGGTGGGTGTAGATGCAATTTTAATATTGTAATAGCAGCATTGTTGTTAGAAGCACTATCAAATAACATACTCAAAATGTTTTCTGCAAGATTATAAAATATAACAACTTCATGGATAGTATTACTTATAAATGCACCGGTATGACTTTGATCTTCATCATATTTAAAAGCAATAATACGTTTTTGCATACAAAAATTATCATCTATCCAATGGAATATAACAGTCAAATAATCATTTCCATTTACAGCACGACCAATATCAGAAGTAAGAGACTATACAAGAAAGACTGGCGAACAAATAACGTATACATGTCTCATATTGTCCATAAAGCCTAAAATATCAGATCTACAAGTACTTCTAGGAATACCTTTAAACAAAGGGTTATAAATTCTTTGAATATAAGTAACAAGATACAGTGACGAAGCAAAACTAAAAGGTAAACAACCTAAAACAATCATTTTAGCTAATTCTTCCCGATCTTTCTTAATATCGTATTTACCCATTAATTCCCCAGTGTTCGGGTTAAGTTTTTGTTGCCATCCTTCCTCAACCACTCCCTAATCAAGAGGGTGCTTATCTTCCATGTGCCTGCGAAGTTGACCCGTTCCCCCATTCTTACCGGGCTCGTGTTTATAAACTTCCTTACATATTTTACATCTTACATAATTTTTCTCATTTTCTAGTCTGCCAAAAAAATTCCAACACTTACTTCTTAATCTTCGATTTTTCTTAATAGAGAGATGAGGCTTACTTGTTCCACCTCTAATATTTCGAGTTTTACTAGCATTACCAGATGTAGCTGGTGGTATTTCAAGATTATCGGGTGATTGAATATCATCCAAATCATCGTTTGTACCATAATTTTCTTGAAGTCTCTCATAATCTACATTTAAATTTTCTGATGAACTTCCAGAAATATGTGTAAAGCTACTAGAAGAACCAACACCACCTCTTGATCTTTTGGAAATTTTCTTACTACCACCTCTACTAGTGCAAGCTTTTTTGGCCGCTCTAAGTAAATCCATTATGTAATTTAAATTAAGAAATTAAATTAATAATTCTAAATAATAAAATAAATGTACACCAAAGAAGAGAAAGAGATGGAACGAGTCTACTCGGATTCCGAATGCCGCACTAATTTTGATATAGAAACTCAAACTTCAATTGATAACTTGATACTTGATACCACACTTCACTTGAATCAGAACACTTGATAATAATAATTTTATAATGGCTAAACTAAATATTTGATGAAACTTGAAATAATGAGTAATTGAGAATTTAAGAGCAATAATCAATAATATCAAGAGAGAATTAAAGTAGTAAGAGAATGAATTGTGAGGAATAATGAAGAAGAAGGGGGGCTATTTATAGTTTTTAAAATATTAAAATTATAATTTATCAAATATTAGGGCGGGGGCTACTTTCTTAAAGGGGTAGACCGAAATGACTGTTTTTGCAAAAAAATGACCGTTGGCCAACAGTCATTTTTGAATTTGACAGTTGGCAACGGTCAGAAAATTTTAATAAAATAATTTTTTTTTGACGATTTAACGGGTTGAACCGAGCGGTAAAACGTTAAGAACCCGTTAAGGGCTTAGCGGGTTGTAGCGGGTCCGGCGCACCGATTTACAAAATGTGCACATTAAAAACTCGTTCCCCACCCAACCCGTCTATTTAGCTACAATAACAGGCTGAACCGGGTTGTTAACGGGTTAGCCCGACCCGATTAACACCTATAGTCCAAACTATGTGTTTGTCTCAAGAAATTCATTAAATATGAATAAATTATCAATTTAAAACTAAGTAACTTAAACAAACTAATATCCTGAACTCATAAACTTTACATCGTGACTCTGCTTCTAAATGCAATAGTACGTATATGATCACTCACCATCTAGGTTTTTGAAGTGTGGTGCCAACTTATCGTTTTGTTTAAAAGCTCGAATTGTTATAGAGCATACTTTCAAGGAGTAAACACGTGAAAATGTTATAATTTTCTTTTTGAAATTGAGACGTAATTATTGTAATTGTAGGTCGGCGATAACACCTGAACTCAAAAAGTCTAGCATGTATACTCCAATACCATGTTGGCATGTATTATCAATTTATCTAAAAGGTTAAGTTACGGAGAATTATTTAGTTATTGTATGTCTGAATAAGGAGACTTGCTAAAAGATCGATTTATCAAAGGACTCGTTCGACCATAGATTTTGTCAAAATAAATTTAGATTTTATTTGAGAAACACATGTTTGGCCATAAATATTACCTATATTTTGGCCAAATATCAAAATCAGCTATTTTTGGGCAACAATATTAGTATTATATTTTTTAAAAATTGTCTCAAACTTTTGTATTTTATAAAAGAGTCCACCATTTATTATTTTGTAACAATATTGCTTCGTCTTCTCGATCATCTGATAGTGTATTATGTACCAAATTTATTTATGTTCAGGACTACGGTTTGCGATAATATAATGAATGTTATTGATAATGATATTGTTGGGTATTTGTGATAGTTTTTAGAACTTGTGGGTATAAGTCATGTTTCATGTTTTTCCAAAATAAATTTGGAAAATATATTTTGAAAACTGATGCCCAAACACATTTTCATCTTCAAACCAAACTTCACCCAAATCAAATTTTCAAAACAAATTTGAAAATATATGGTCAAACGCTAGCTAAATATCATCCTACTTGGAGCCCATTTGGACATTAAAAAGAAATTCACTTTTTCTCGGAATAAGTGTTTTGCCATAAAATTTTCAATTTTTACTTGAAGATGAATTTTGAATTTTTTCGAAAATTTTAAAAACTCCAAAAAGTTATTTTTCAAAGTTTTCACTCAAATCACTCACAAAACTTCAAAACAACCCAAAATAATATTCATGTCCAAACACAACTCTAATTTTCAAATATCATTTTCACTTGATTTTTATTATTTATTTTTTATTTAAATTTTACAATTCTAATGTCCAAACGCCTACTTGGTATTTGATTTGGGCCAATTGATATTGTAGCGGGTGCATAAGATAAGATAAAAATGGAATTAAAGCGTATGGAATTTACTTTCACTTTTGTTTGGTTATATCGAAAATGGTGTTTGGACTTTGGGAGTGATAATAATAGAGTCTACTCTTTGAAAGTTAAATTAGGCATGCAGAGGGGCTTTTGGCTGCTTTTATCTCTTTTCTTTTCTTTAATTTAATGTAATTTCTTCCTTTTATACGCTTTGGTAAAAGAAGAGATCTGAAGGTATATATGACTATTCCACCACCGTATAAAGTAATTGCTTTGGTAAGATAAAGTATTGTCAGTACTTTTTTTCTTTACTTAATTAAAAAAAATATATAAGGAATTAGGGTAATCATAATTTAATGATATGTAGTGAAGGATTCCAACTAGTAGTTGGCAAATGGCAATATGCACTTTTCTGTTGAAGCTCTAATTTGTGTCATTTCTGGTGCAAACTTTACAGCGCCTGCTACGCTCTCTTGCATTCACTAGTCAACTGTTCACTTTGGTCCCTCTTTTTTCTTTTTCTTTATTTTACTTACACTTTTTTTTATGTGTTTCAATTAAATATCAAATTTACGAATAAAATAAATATTTTTAAAATTTATGTTTTATAATAAATTATTGATATGTGTGTGACTATAAATTATCTTATCAAGGATAAAATAAAAAATTTAAAGTTAAATTATTACTATTAAATACAAAAATACCTATTATGACTAAACTACCCCTAATTAAATATTTAATGTGAGGAGTAAAAAGACTTTTTATGCGAGTGTTCTCGATCATGGGCTTTGCTTATATAACGTTTACAATATAAATCTTCTTTATACTATTGCTGTATTTATTTATTATTATAATTTTTTTATGAAATGATTTACCCTATCAATACATTAAAAACTTGAGAATAATCAATTGGTCCACTCACTAATGCTAAACTATACTTATTCCATTGGGCCTCAATTCTGTTTGGGGTCCCAACGTGATTTGTAACACGCACGAACCTCACGTGTCGAGTTATTATGTTGCATGATATCCCATAATAATTTTCTTCTATATACTCCTATACCAATAAATCCATATAAAAATTATTAGAATATATGAACAAACAAAACCAGATACCCAAAATAAAAACACAATCTTTCCCCAATATTGTCACATTCCCCACTCTCCATTTTCCTCTTCTCCACACAGTCTCTTTCTTTTGCTCCCTTCAACACTATCAAAAAAATAAGCTGCAGGCTCAGCTGAAGCCACAGAGCTAGAGTTTAATTCCTTTATTTAGTTTCTTGAATATTATGAAGTAAATGAAAACACAAAAAAGCTTCTTCTTCTCAGAAGAAGATGAGTACTCAACCTTATCAAGAAACACAAAAACTTCCATTTTTATTAGTAGATGCTTTGTACTGTGAAGAAGAGGATTTTTTTACGGAGGAAGTAAAGGTAGAAGAAGGAGAGAGTTTTTGCAGTGAAAATATAAACCCTAATCCATGTGACTTGATATGGGAAGAGGGAGAGCTAAGCTCTTTATTTTCTAAAGAAACAGAGAATGTAATTAATGATGTATTTGAGAAAACCCCATCTTTAGTTTTTGCAAGAAGAGAAGCAGTTGAATGGATTCTCAAAGTCATTGGTTATTACTCTTTCTCTGCTCAAACTGCATTTCTTGCAGTTAACTACCTTGATAGGTTTCTTTCTAGCTTTGAGTTTCAATCTCATAAGCCATGGATATATCAACTTGTTGCTGTGGCTTGTCTTTCTTTAGCTGCAAAAGTTGAGGAGATTGAAGTTCCTCTTCTTCTTGACCTCCAAGTAAGGAAAATTTAACTGGATCTTATAAATAGAACTAATCCTTGTTACTGTAATCATATTGATTCATTTTTGTTTTTCTTTTTAGGTTGAGGAATCAAGATATGTGTTTGAATCTAAAACAGTTCAGAGAATGGAGCTGTTGGTTCTCTCTACACTTGAATGGAAGATGAATCCAGTAACCCCATTTTCATTTCTTGATTACATTACTAGGAGGCTTGGATTGAACAACTGTCTCTGTTGGGAATTTGTGAGGAGATGTGAGAAGGTGCTTCTCTACACAATTACTGGTATGTTAGTAATGTGTGATCATTTTATCTACATTGACACGATTTTTGTTGCTACTCAAGCACTTAAAAATTCTTTTTGATAATGTGGGGTGGTTGTGGTTCCAATTTAGAATTGATCTGATATCATGCAGATTTATGTAGAATTGTTTGATCATAGAACACACTTTTGTTTACTTAATTTTCTCTACATATATATATATATATATATATATATATAATGCAACATTTACTGTTGTAAACTATTTCCTAATTGGTGTTTGCAAATTTCAGATTGCAGATTCATTGGTTACCTTCCTTCTGCAATGGCTTCTGCCACAATGTTGCATGTTATTGATAGGCTACAGCCCTGCATTGGAGAGAAGTACCAAGATCAACTTTTGGACATCCTTGGTATTGTCAAGGTTAAAAATTTTTAATCACATTTCCTCTTTAACTCCCTATAAATATTTTTAGGTCAGGGATGCTTTTGTAGAAATGCATTGTAAGGCTGCGTACCATAGAAGTCATTTCTGGACTACGCACGTAACGGGAGCTCGGTGCAACATGCTGCCCTCATTTTGTATTAGTATATTATTTGGTATGCTGTCATGTTGGATTGTAACTAATAAATTTGGGTAATGTGACAGGACAAGGTGGAAGATTGTTATAAGCTAATGCAAGAGGTGGCTACAAACATTGATTTCCATTCAAACAAACGCAAGTTTGGGACTAATTTGCCAGGAAGTCCAACAGGGATAATGGATTTGTCATTCAGCTCAGATTACTCCAATGACTCATGGTCAGTGGCTACTTCAGTTTCTTCTTCACCAGAGCCATTGTCCAAGAAGACTAGGGAGTCAAGAGAATGAACATTAATTAAATTGATGTCTTTAAATGTTTCCTTAATAGACTAGTGATCATCACTTAATTTACATATGTATAATGTCCAATAATAGTACTTTGTCTCAACTATTTAAGTTCTTGTTATTCACATGTTAAATTGCTTACCATCTATCTTTACATTTCAACCAAACCCTCTTTTGAGAATTATTACAGCTAGGTAATGGACCATTTTTTGGTACTGTCTGTACTGTAATGGGGCTATGAGATTTGTATCTTATAGGTAAAGATGGTTAGCATTTTATCATGATATAAAAATAATCTACGGGATAAGATTGCGTACAATAGATCCTTACGGTCCCGGCTTTTCTTCGGAAACCATACATTTATTTATTTATGTCAATAACAGGCTGTTATTTCAGTCTCTTTTTGTTCATTGACCATATGATGAAGTGGAATTTCTTACTCTATTTTGCTTTGTTTTTCAAAAACAAAGAAAGAGACGGGTGTGTGGTAGAATATTCAAGATTGGGGAAAGAGTGGATTTTGTTCACATCTGGAGGAAGGAACATGTTGTCGGCCACTGGCAATTTTTCTAGGGGGTTAGATTTGCAAGTATTTTTTGTTTGACCTCGTTGGAAGAGCTTAGTCTCTTTAGTTTTTTGTTTCTCGATTTCGAGGTCTATGAGTAGGACACTAGTTAAAACTATCCAAAAAATAAAATTAAAAAAAAAAAAGATTGTAAAAGGTAAAACATTACTCTTTACTCCTATTACTATTTCTTGGGGTCGAAAACCAATTATGGATTTTTATGGTTTTTGGTCACATTAATGTAACAGTTACATGAATTTAAGGCAGCTATTATGAAAGTTTAAGAATAATTCATTAGTAGAAATGTAAATTTAAAAGTAAATTATAATCATATGACTTCTTTGCTAAGAGTTTGTATATAATAGAATCAACGGTGCTACTCCTCCTCCTCCTCCTGATTATTTAGTTGTTTTTATACTTATTAAAAAATTTAACTTTTAGCATTAATTTAATAATGAAATTGATCATATTAACCATAATTTGTTCTTTGAAAATATTGCCAATATTTATAAGTTTTTTATTTTTATTTTAAGGGTAACTTTGGAATCAAATATTATAAACCACAAAAAAACTGTAAAATTAATTAAAGTGAATCGGAGAGAGTAACGATTATCTATGATCTAATCATTAAGCAGCGAGTCAAAAACCTTATGTTTAAGTTACATATTGAATTAAAATGAAGAACTAAAGCTAAGTTCACTTTGTGCTGGTGGTGGTAGAAAAGACATCCACAAGAAACCTTTGCATGTGCTTTCTTTACCACTTTAATTAATTAATTAATATAAAGAAACGAGACTTGGCTTTTTCTTTTTTTCTTTTTTAATTATTTCAAAACTAAACAGTGGACACAAAGCTCTAGCAATTTATTCCCAAATGATTAAAATAATTCATCAAATTAGTCAATCTTTCGCATTGAAGTGCCGTGAATATCGGAACACTATTTGTTAATTATATTAGACATTTCATATCTAGCTTATACTGACCAAGTCATAACATAGCAATGAATAACGAGACGGGTGTTTTGTTTTGCTTTTGTATTTAGATAGTTATGGGACAGACTAAATATATTATCTACTTTTGAGGAGGAATAATTTCTTACTCGTTATTAGATTGTGTGAACTATTTCATTAACAACAATAATAACAAATTTAGTATAATTTTATAAATTGAGGTCCGAAAAAAGTAACGACGTAAATCCTATCCCTACTTTACAAATTCATATAAAACATCTTCCATATCTCCTTCTCAACCTTCCCCACCTTTACCAACTCACCCCACACCAACCCATCTAACCCCACTCCCTCTATGCAAAAAGGCTTTTTTTTTTCTTTTCTTTTCTTTCAAATTTGAATTTTTTTTCCATCACCATTCACCCTACTACCCCCTCCCAAACCCCCGCACAAAAATAGTTTTTTTAAATTTTTTCAGTAATTTTCAAATTTCTGTTTTCTCTTTTTTCTGCCCCCCCCACCCCCACCCCACCCTCTCCCTATTGCCCCCTTCCCCCATTAAAAAAAAGTTTTTATTTTATTTTTTTTCTAATTTCAAATTTCTATTTTTTTGTTTTTTCTGCACGCCCCATCCCCCTCCCTCTCCCCTCCTGCCCCCTCCCCCTCCCGAAAAAAAATATTTTTTTAATATATTTTCAGTATAGTTTTTTCATCTTTCAGTTACATGTTCGAGATTTTACAAGTTTCAAAGTTATGAGTTTGGAGGTCGATGTGTTTGGAAGTTTGCGGGTTTAAAAATTATAAAGTTCACGGTTTCAAAATTTTGCGGTTTCGAAAGTTTAGCGGTTCGGAAGTTTATTAAATTTGTGGATTCGGAAGGTTGTTGTTTCGAAAGTTTATGACTTCATATTTATTGTATCTAAATTATTTATGAATACTCTTGAGAAGTTCTTTTCCTCAATTTGCATACCAAACACCTTAAAATGAATAAGATTAGTACTTGTTTTCTAAGAAAATAATTTTTTGAAAACCAAACACACCCCTAATCTAACAACTTTGAATTTCTAGAAATGTTTGACATTTTATTTATTCTAGGAATAATTTTTGTAGTATTATTTGTGAGATGTTTGTGCATCTACCAAAAAAAGGCAGGCTTGATTTTTCATTTGAACTTAAGGTATCTGTCTAATTGTATCATGATTCGAATTACGGAGTATTTAAAAGAAATTAACTGGTTAAAAACGAAAATTATAAATAGTTATTTGTTTATTTTATTTGCAATTCTCATGGCTTGGTGGAGGCGATGGAGGTATACAGCTGCCAAGATTTTTATTTTTAACCATAAGTAAAAAGAGTTGCTCCATGTGAGTTGCATTTTCTCATCTAACTTTTGTACTGATATTCAATAGTTAGTGGGGACAAAAAATAATAGAATATAAAGTAAAAAGTAAAAAAAGAAAGAAAGAAACAGAGAACAGTGAGCTAAAAGGCAGGATCGGGATTTAGGAGTATTAAGGAATGTAAAAGGTGAGCATATTAGAAGATTAAAGGACAATTTGGGATGCAATTAGATTCACCTAAGAAAATAAGGCACAAACAAAAAGGGGAAAAAGGTAGTAAAAGAATGTGGAAATTAACCGGGAGACAATATCTTTTGATTTTGTTTGAGATGTCTTTGTTGGCTACTTTTGTTCATTGCTTTTGGGTGTTTTTGGCTGTCACAAGAGAATAGACTTTAATGTTTTCAACCCCTCAAAAGAAAAAGAAGAAAAGACAATGATAAGAAATGGATTGCAGGGGAGTTGAAAGTTGGTTCCAGTTAATAACTTCTCACCGTCAAAGGACGTGGTGCACCGGATGAGACTGGTTTTTCCTTAATTAGAAGTTTTGAGTTCGAGTCTTGGGTATAGAAAAATTCTTGGTAAAGAGCGCTTCCTCCCGAATGAAATCCTACGCGGCACAAATCCGAATATAATCGGACTCCCATACATATATGAACACCGGATGAAAAACCAAAAAAAAAAAAATTCTCTTTCTTTTATGGCATTGCCCATTTTTAGAGACAATTAATTAGTTTATCATCCTTTTGACCTAATAAATATTTATTACTCCCCCGGTTCATTTTAACTTGGCTGTTAGCATGTATACTAATAATATATTTTTATTTTTACATGCCACTTGACGCTTGCAAGAGCAGATAATTTTTTTTCCTGTTGTATCCGCATTATTTATTACTCATTTTAAATTATTTTTTAAATCTAATAAAATATGTATTAACTAATATGAGTATTATGATAAATTATGCATTTCATTTATTATTTCTTAAGAAACGTGAAAAATCAAAACGTGTCAAGTAAAAACGAACGGAGGAGTAAGTCCTAAGCTTTTAATAACTCAAGAAAATAGGTACTATGAACAACTTGTGCCACAATATTTCCTGGCCAATAATATTTTTAAATAAAAACTACTTATAAGTGAGCTGTTCCATAAAATCATCTCAATTGGGGGGTGTAGTTAATGTCCACCATTGTTACTAAAGATCAAAAAAAGGGTTGTCCCGTATCAGGTTTTGACGATTGATATTTTTGCTTCTATTTTTTTTTTTTTCCTTCGAGGACATCCGATATAATTCTTTTTTTAAATTTCAAAAGTTTGAATACTTATTTTTATAAAATGTCAGCTATTATTATAGCGATACTAAGACATCAATTTCTATGGCAAAGAGATCGGCTAGCTATTCAATGTCATTTTCGTGGTACTTAATTAAAAGAGCCTTTCATTAACGATATATAAAAATTATATTAGGGGGTTTTCAAATTATAATTCTTCATTCACTACGTATTATTTTGCCATGCAAAATGTTATGTTAGGTTCTCGTGTGGTTAAGGACTATTAACAAATAATATAAGAGAATGAATGTTATTATAGCTTTAATGTACGCTTCAAGGGGGAAAAAAGTAGTTAGCCGAATTCTTGATAGTACATCCATAGTTATGAGTACCAATATATGTATTTTAAGGAGAGCTTAATGGGGGGTCCATGGACGGGGTTGGTCTATTTTTATTAAAAACAAACCAAATTAATTGTATCGGTTTGGATTGATTCGATTTTGTTGGGTTTTTCATTACTTAAATATTATTTCAATCTTATTTTTTTAAATTTTTGATAAGTAAATATATATTTAGTATAAATATAAAAAATTGACAAATATATTATCTATTAAAATATTCTTATGAGAGAATTTATTAGTAACACATGATAGTTAGTATTTTTTTAGTCGCAAGGTTCACCGAATTTAGTAATTAAACATAAAAAATCAATATGATACCTAAATAATAATAACCACTTCAAATTCAAAAAAGTTATAAGAATTTAATAGATGTTGACATATGAATATGGAAGAACAAAGAGATTGACGCATTTAAGTAATACTTGATAAGAAAGTGATAGTACAATCCACTATTTAAAGTTAATAAATATGAAACATTTCATATTCTATTAAATTTTTTATATCCCGTAAGAGAATTCCAAATACTTTTAGATTTTTAAAAGAAATTTTTATATAAAATCTTAAAAGTATATAATTATATGTTAATTTGGTTCAAATTTTTTTTACTCAATATCAAACGAAATCAAAACAAACTTAATTAAATTATTTAATCGAATTTAATTTAACATTTTGATTTGGTGCAATTTTCTGATTCAATTTGTACAGACCTAAGTGGTTTAATACCGACGGCGCCGAGAAATTGTTTGGTATTTAATCTGCCGCAAGCTAGCTGTCGGAGGCATGGACATTAGCTTATAAAATGGACTTAAAATTTGGGTCGTACAATACAAAGTGAGAAACCTTTCAATTCATTTCGATTAAATAGGTTTAAGTGATATTTTAAGGTGAGAACATAAATGACAACTTAACTCATAACAAAATTGCTAGTGGCGAAAAAGATTGATGCCCTGAGGACGGTCCTTTTATTCTCTGTGACAAAAAAATAAAAAAAAAAGCACTGATACCATACTGCAAGATAAATATTTTTAATTACAAAAATATAATTTGTACGAGCTTCTCTATGTGTAAAGTATATATAGAGAATTAAAATATTATAACTCGAATCGACACAAGTAATGGTGGAGCAATTCAGGATCCATATAAATCCTTTTGCAACTGATAATATGATATGTCTGTTAATCTCACTGACGCACACTACTACAAGCCAATGCACATGTCAATTTTGTTAAAGCTAGAATGTGTTTGTAAAAATTTGAAAGTGAAAATTTTCTATGATTCCATTTACCTTTTTACTGGGACAGGTGTGTTATTGGGCTTTTAAAAGAAATACTAAAATTATTGTATTCAGTTTAGTTCCTATCATTTGTAGAATAATAAAAATGTCCCATAAGTCAGAGAGACAGAGTATGAGACCGGCTTTTGAAAATTTTCACCTAATTTTTCTGCTTATAGTCTCACTAAAATTTATAGCTGAAAATATTGTTATACATTTTTTTTCCATGAAAAATAATAAGTTGACAAATCTAATAGTTGATGTCACTAGGTAGTATTTTTCAAACTCGACAAAATAGCAGATGTAGCTTTCTAATATATTTCCCTCAATCTCTGTCGTCTTCAACTCAAATTTTTGGATTAAATTAAACTTAACATAAGAAAACAAAAAAAGAAAAAGAAAAAGAGGAAAACAATAAATTGAGTAATAATCATGAAAGACTAGGATTCAAATTCTAATAGAGACCAAAAAGCTCTAAGCAATTTCTTCTTTTGGTGACAAGGTAACAAATACTCGATGTCAATGAACCGTTCAAGATACACCCAAGCTAACCTTAAACTTATTATTATTATTATTATTATTATTATTATTATTATTATTATTATTATTATATTAAATTAATACAGTCAACATCCCATAGCAAATTTAATATATTTTTTTTGGTTTCTAAAATAATTCAGGATGAAAAAAAATGATTTCTCTACCTGGAAGGAAAAACCCAAGGGATACAAATTATTTATGTAAAGGGCCCATATTCTGCAAAGAATACGATCTGATTGGAACTGGACTTTTGGAAGATAGAGGCATTACATGGAGCATTTCATTATCTACCATTTTTGCCAGAAATACACATTCTAGGCGTGACTCGAATTATTGTGAAGGACCCCTCTCAAAATTCTACCATCTTTTTCTTTTTTTATTTCTTTGAGATATCCTATTTTTGTGGTGTACTAGGATGTAATATAATATGACATAAATAGCACGACGTAGGATAGTGTAACGACACAGTCTACTAGTAATATTGTTCGATTTGGACCCGCACGACTTAAAAAATACTTCATTTTAGTTTATAAACTACTTACTTAAATACTCAACATATATTCTATGTTTTGTTGATGTGGAATTTGCTTGGTGTAACAATAAAAAAGGGAGGTCGTTATGAATGAATTATTGTCTTCAATTTAAACTATATACGTGACTTGAATATGCCAATAAAGATTGTTATCTATTCATGTTATGTTCATTCAATGGTTTACATTGACCTGTTATATGAAATCCATTTTATAGAGGAATTTTTTCCTCTCTATTTTTTCGTTATTTTTGTTTTTCCTTAATCTTTTCAATTTTTACCTATTTATGAAATTTATTTTAGGGAGACAAAAAGACGAGGCTCACGAGTTGAGAATCCAATGGGCTTTGAAGTCTCTATCTATGATAAATGCCAAACAAAACATTCAAACCTTTGCCCGTGTAAAGACAGCCCTGCATCTAGTTTTATAATTTTATATGATCTGTGGCGAGTCTTATTAGGACATATCTAGTGACTCTTTGCTCCATTATTTGGTGCACTGATTTCACGACCGGCATCTGTACACGTGGTCCACTCTCTTATAGTCCGATATACTTGGATCTTCTATGGGCCCTGAGGAACAAATTAAAAATAATAAAATTATTATATATCCACTCTCAAAATAATAATAAAAAATAGGTATGTTTTATATATTTTTTTATACGTGTATATATATATATATATATATATATATATAAGATACAAAAATTATATAAATTTTATACACTTTTACAACTGTCCAATATAAATAATTTCGGCCGCGGGATAAAACTGATCTTTGCCACAAATATAAAATCAGGGGAGAAAATCCCTATTCCAGTTATTCCCTTCATTTCACTTTGCTTGTCATAGTTTAACTTAATACAAAGTTCAGTAAAAATATAATATTTTTTGAAACTTATTATCTTAAATATGCGATAATATTTATATGGCTATAAGCCTTTTGAAACTTGTGATACTAAGTTATATTATTTGTATGGCCATAAAAATTTCTTATTAAAGAGATATATAAGAATGCACTATTCTTTTTGAAACGCACCAATACAAAAATAATACTAGACAAAGTGGAATAAATGAAGTAATTGATAACTAAAGGGAAATACTATATTATTTAGTGCGAAAACAAAACTTGGATATCCTCCATCCGTTTACTTTTACTTGTCCATTATAATAAAAATATATTTTTACTGTCACACCTCTTTTATGTCCTGTAACCCTTATTACGAGGTTGAGTTAGAAGAGTTTTTCCAATCGAAGTGACGTTTTGAAAAGAGATTATTTATTATTTAGAGTCGCCACTTGGAATTTTAGTTTTGGTGTTCCAAGCCACCTTTTATCTTGAATCCCTTAACAAAGGATGGTTTGACTCTTAATTTATGGTCTACGAAAACAGAAGACTGAGTAAGGAATTCTGTTGACCGAGGGGAAGGTGTAAGGCACCCCTCGAGTCCCGCGGTTCTAGCACGGTCGCTTTATTGACTCATGTAAGGCTTAAATCAATTTTTAGCTATTCTTGTATTTTATTGATCATGGCTTATTTATTACTGTGAACACCCAATTTTTGCCCCGCATGAAAATTACTCCTAAAAATAATCTTTTTTTTTTATAATAAATTCTAGGAACTTTTCTTTATTTAGTTGCATTTTATGCATGTTTACTACTTTTAAATTATAGAAAAAATCATAAAAAAAAAAAAAGTTATCACATTTTCCATTTTGTGCCATTTTAGGTTTAAACTGTATTTTTAGGATTTAGTTACATTATTAAATGCATCTTCTAAAAAATCAAAATTGCATTCGTAGGTTAATGAATGAATTAATTTCACGGGTCCATCATTAGATAAAATAAATACATAGGCTAGCCAAGAAATAGATTTAAATTAAATTTGAGTCTAAAGTGGCTAATTCTACAAAAAGCATAAAAGAAGAGAAGGCTGTTAAGGCTAAATCCAAACTGGGCCAATTTTCATGGCCCAATGTCCTCCTAATTCGCCCTAACCCAAAACCCCACTTGCCCGACCCGGTCCGGCCCAACACCCATCTCCCTCACCATTTAAAACAACCTAGACCTAGCTAGAAACCTAGAGAGAGGACCCCCCCCCATCTGAAAAAGGAGCGTCGTTTCCCTCCCCCTTCTTCTTACTCATTCTCTCATCTTCAAAATTACACAGGAGAGGAAACCTAACAACAACGCCTGCCACACCCTAAATAAAAAGGGGAAAGGAACGAAATAGAGAGACAGAAAATTTGGGGAGTAACAACAAAAGGATAGAGAAATAGAGTAGCGGATCCTTAGCGTCACAAACTTTCTGCCTCACCATGATTAATCATGTCTCCCTTCTCGATCCAATTCCTCCATGAAAGCACACTAAAACTCCATGAAAATCATCCTAAATTATCTCTAAACTATTCTAAAAAACAGTCTGAATCCCAGCCCCCTAAACCATCGAAATCACCCCCAAAGATAGCCCCCAAAATCCAGCTGAAATCCACTGCCGAAACCGCTCAAAAACAGTCCAGAAATCTAACCAAAAAGCAATCAAAACTTAGCGAAAAAACAACCATAAGATCTGCCGCAAAAATTACCCAAAACGTCCTCGAAACAGCAGCTCAAACCGCTGCCAGTTTCGCCGCGAAACAGTCCCAAAACAACGCCAAAATAAGCAGAGCGAGAGGCACGAAATACCTGGAAAAAAAATGCAACAAAACAGCCTGCAAGCCAGCTCACGAAAACACTACCATAAACCCAACAAGGTCTGATTTCATCGCCTAATTTTGGTCGAGTTAAAGAGGTCGAATTCAAGTTTGCTAGCGAATTTCAGTCTAAAAAAAATCAAGTGAACAGTAGTTTCGTTCTGGGTTTTGAGTTTTTCGGCGAGGTTTCGAGGTTCCAGCAAGGTCGTCTTTAGATCCGGTCGTTGTTCAGTAGTTCTAGCCAAAATTTCGATTCTGGGTTGCTTCATTAATACAAAGGTTCATTTCCCTTTCTGATTTTGTTCTTCTTGCTAATGTTCTGACTGCTTGAATTATCTTCTTATCTCTATTTTATCCTTGTTTTGTTTGAGAAAGAAAATTCTCTAAACTATTAATATTTGCTGCTAAGATTGTTGTGTCGTGCTTGCTAAAGCTTCCGTCAAAGTGAGTTGTGTGTTCCTTTTTGTTTGTCACATCTTAGATTCTTATACTGCAGTGAGTGAATGGGAACAGGAAAATCTTTTTGGCTTATATGCGATTTTAAACAAATAATAGAGATAAAAAAGTTGCGCAACTATGATTACACAAAACATTAAGAGTATATAAACTTATCGTTGCATTGATGTTGTAGCTTTGTAGACCAGTGATAATTCCAATGGATGAATCATGTTTATAAGACCTTTTTATTTGTGATTTACCTTACTGTGATTGAGAAATGAAGCTATTGATTCATATTTACCACATTTGAGACTAAGCGGTGTGTGAAACATCTTTTGAACACGCGCTAGTTGCTTTAGGCGCGATTAGTTTTTAAATCATCGTGACTATGGGTACGATTCCCATGGTATAGTTGCGATACATAAATCTCAACTCGGGTGTGGCAACTCATGTCCCCGACTCTAACTCAAAACAATAACAAAAATCAACATGTTGTAAATTACGGGTGCATTTCATGTGGCGCATTTACAATGTGTCCAAAAAATAACAAGTGCACGTCATCGTGACTTGTATTAAAATAATTCCATAAATATTAAAAGCGGCTAAAAAGTGAAAAAGGCTAAAATGCACAATAGGTTTAAAAATATGTAAATAATCAGATAATTTAGGCCAAATATTAATAGTTAAGCGACCGTGCTAGAACCACGGAACTCGGGAATGCCTAACACCTTCTCCCGGGTTAACAGAATTCCTTACTCGGATTTCTGGTCCCAGACAAATTAAAACAGAGTCAAAATTTCCTCGGTTTGGGATTTCAATAAATAAATGGTGTCCCGGAACACCGTAAAAAATCCGGGTGGCGACTCTGAAAACTAAAATAAATCCCAAATTTGAATAATGTCACTTTAATTGGAAAAACTCCCTTATTACCCCTTCCTTAATACGGGGTAGTGGAAAAAGGAGGTGTGACAGCTCTGGCGACTCTGCTGGGGAAATCTCTGGTTCAAGGTTTAAGAATTCGAGCTTAGAATAACTGTTATATTTGGCTTTATTATCTGATTTTACATGTTTGAACCTAATCTGCTAAATGCCATTTNAAACCCTCTTCTCTCTGAGTCTTCTAAATCATCTGGGAAGTGTGCACTTCGTGTGACTTCTTTTCTGTTAGAGTCACATCCAAATTTTAGAACGAGGTACGGATAAGTTGCTAAGCCGGTGAAGCTTCTGTATTTTCGGTACGCTACCCCGACCTCGGCTCGAGCTGTCTGCTCGGGTAAGCCTGGTCTAGAACAAAACTCCAGNACTCAACACAGGGGTTGGGTCCGTCTAGGACAGGTGTACCCAAAATGAAAGACTATCCTGATGCATCTTACCTGCTACGTATGCATTTATTTGTTTCGGCTTGTGTGTTGACCGGCTAAAAATAAAAACAAACAGGAAAAAAAAAACAAGAGTTCGAGGTAGTTATTCGAAATATGAAACTCTGTCTATAAATAAGAAAAAAAAAATTGAATGTTCTCAAAAGTCATGTTTCCCTAGTTCCGTCGAAAACGGCAGAACTACGCGGGTCTGATTCTCACCGGATGTGAGATACATAGGCAAACCTCATCGGTTCCGGCCCCCAATTTTTTTAAAAAAAATATCCCCCAAAAATTATTTTTCTACCTTTTTATTTTCCTCAATTAAAAAAAAAAATTCAAAAATATTTTCCTTTCCTTTCTTCTTTAGAAAAGTCTCTCTTTGATCCCTTTATTTTTTTTAAAAAAAAAAATCGAAAATATTTTTCCTTAATTCCTTTTTAGGAGTTTTTCTTTTAGAAATGAAAAAATAAAAACTAAGAAAATTTTTATACCAAAAAATATTTTATTTGTAGGAGTCTTTCATTAGAAAAAAAAAAGACAAATAAACTCAAAAATCCAAAAAAAA
>MDKJ01205727.1:0-29181 GCA_005239525.1 Nicotiana knightiana | reverse complement strand
AGAAGACAAATTTTCCCCCAGAGCAAGAGCAGCCATACTTCTTGGATATGCAGAAACACAGAATGGATACAAACTGATGGATTTATCTACTAACTGTTTCTTTGTCTGCAGAGATGTTATGTTCAAGGAGCATATCTTTCCATTTGCTAAGTCAATCTCTCAAGTTCCATTTGTAGGGGAGCACACAACAATGGAGATGTTTACAACATCAACACCTCTCAGCAGTAGAGATTTTCAACCTGAGACTGAGCCAAGAGCTCATGACATGAACACATCAGTCGAGGCCAGAAGAAATACGAATGAAGCAGCTGCAGAAAATGCCCATGTTGAGGAGCACTTGTCAACAGACGAAGAAAGGGAAAACATAGAAAGACATGCACAGGATGAATACCATTTATCAGCAATTGTAGAAGACAACAACTCAAATATGCCTGAAGCAAGATTTGGTAAACCAGCACAACAGCAATCTATATTACACAATGATGTCATTGTTTCACCAGTTGTAGAACTGGAAGGCAATGAGATAAGGAGATCAAAAAGAACCTCAAAGGAGCCTTTATGGTTGCACGACTATGTAACCACAAAAAGAAGTCAGGGATCCTCTTATCCATTATCTAACTACTTGTATTATGACAAATTGAAGGATAAATGCAGAAGTTTTCTAACGAACATTTATTAAATGACCGAGCCAAAGAATTTGTCGAGACTTCAAAGGACAGAAAGTGGGTTGAAGCTATGGAAATGGAGATTAAAGCACTAGAAGACAACAAGACTTGGAATGTTGTTGATTTGCCAAAAGTAAAGAAGGTCATTGGGTCAAAGTGGGTATATAAGATCAAGTATAAAGCTAGTGGAGAAGTAGAAAGGTTTAAGGCAAGATTGGTTGCTAAGGGATACAGTCAAAAGGAAGGTTTAGATTACAATGAAACCTTCTCACCAGTTGCAAAAATAGTTACTGTAAGATCTGTTATTGCACTTGCTGCATCCAGAGGATGGAACATTTCACAAATGTATGTGTACAATGCTTTCTTACAAGGTGATTTGTATGAGGAAGTGTACATGGAGCTCCCTCAAGGTTTCAGAAAACAGGGGGAGACAAAGGTTTGCAGGCTGTTGAAATCACTATATGGCCTAAAACAAGCTTCAAGGCAATGGAATATCAAGCTAAGTGAGGCTCTCATAGCTGCAGGATATGTTCAGAGCCTTTACGACTACTCCTTATTTACCAAGAGAAATGGTGAAAACTTTGTAGCAGTATTAGTATATGTCGACGACTTGTTGATAACTGGAAACAGTACCCAGTTCATTAATGAGACCAAAGAGGTGCTTCATCAACAATTTAAAGTCAAGGATCTTGGTGATCTTAAGTACTTTCTGGGAATCGAAGTGTTAAGGTCCAAGGATGGAATACTTTTGAACCAAAGAAAGTATTGCCTTCAATTGATTTCGGACCTTGGTCTAGGAGGTGCCAAACCTATTCTGACTCCAATTGATCTCAATCAAAAGTTCACTTCTGCAGAATTTGATAGGCACACTGGTGTTACGAATGACGAAATACTCTCTGATGCAACTGAGTATCAACGACTAATTGGTAGGCTGATCTATCTCACCAGCACTAGACAAGACATTGTATTCGCAGTCCAGACTCTCAGTCAATTCATGCAAGAACCAAAAAAGTCTCATTGGGATGCAGCTATGAGAGTTGTCAGATATCTCAAGCACGAGCCAGGGATGGGAATTCTTCTAGGCAAGTCTAATGAAGATAGCTTAACTTGCTTCTGCGATGCTGACTGGGCTAGTTGTCCAAACACACGCAGGTCTGTTACAGGATACTTGATCAAATTTGGTGACTCCCTCATCTCCTGGAAATCAAAGAAACAACATACAGTTTCGAGAAGCTCTGTAGAGGCAGAATACAGAAGTTTGGCAGCAGCGACAGCAGAGGTCGTATGGTTATTGGGGTTGTTTGCTGAGTTAGGGGTGACTATCAAACAACCAGTGCAAATCTACTGTGATAGTAAATCAGCTTTACAAATAGCTGCTAATCCCATCTTCCACGAACGTACCAAACATATAGAGATCGATTGTCATTTTGTACGTGATAGAATCAAACAAGGTCTGCTCGTGCCTCTCTTCATAGGGACCAAAGATCAACAAGCTGACTTGTTAACAAAAGGACTTGGTCATTCACAACATGCCTTTCTTTTAGGCAAGCTTGGAGTGCTTAATATTCTACACCCTCCAGCTTGAGGGGGAGTGTGAAGATTAATTAGTTAGTTAGTGGTTAGTAGTAACTACAGTTAGGTTGTTAGAACTAGAGTTAGTAAACTTAACTATGGTTAAATTACTCATACATATATCATTGTATCTCTCTCTTTTCTTTGGATAACAATACACAGATACACTCTTCTCTCACCCTCTCCTCTGTAACCGTCTTCCTTCTTCTTCATTCTGCACCATTGAGCATTAGCCATGGCAGAGCTTGATGTGAGCTTGCATGGATGAATCCGAGTTGCATCTAGTGATTATCGAGCTCACACACTTGTCTATCTTGTGCTGTGTTAGGTGCTCAAATTTGAGCTGTTCAATCTCTTTTCTTGAAAGAGTATATAGTCCTATCCTGTTACGCTTTATTCCAAAGTTGAAGCTCTTGCAATAGTAGTTTAATATATAAACGGTTTTCACCATAAGGCAGTTTCCTATGCACTGCATATTGTGATGTTGTAGTTTATTATTACTGTATGTAAGGTTAAATATTGATACTCTTGGTGGTATCAAAAAGGTACTCAGATCCAACCTTTAATTGAGCAGTATATGATTCTTGAAAGACTCCACTGCCATAAATACGATGTAATGAAGAAGAACCCTCTCTCACCATAAATACGATATAATATAGAGATCAGTCAAATGTGAAAATGTTGATGGACAAACATGATATAGCATGGTTGGATGAAAAAGGGAAAAAAATGATTCCACTTGTAAGTTGGACCAGCGAAATTTGAAGGATTGCGATTTACAAATCGCATTTGACAACTACGATTTATACATTCCATAATTGTCGACTATCATATCTCAGTTTTGGTTAAGCCTTGATAACATATTTTGGGAATTCCAGGGGAGTTGGTCCAAGTTGGCTCAATTGTTTTTATGAGTTTGGAGCTTTGTTTTTGGGATTATCACATCAATGCAAATCTAAAATTGTCTCCATTCTGTTAAGGATATTTCTTTTTTCATTTATTGATACGACTCACATTTATATTTCATCATGATTTATCATATCATAAAAAATAGTTAATCCAAGTATTGTTTGAACCTTAGCTGTAAGGAAAATAAACATTAACGTGAATTTTTAGTTGTAAACAAAAGCATCTATCACAGTACATGGACATTAACGAAATGAATAACGATATGTATAACGAAATAAATATCCATTCATGTATCATTACAGATTTTCAAAAAATGCATAAGCGTTATTGCTTAAAGTAAATAAAACTTTTATTACTTAATTCAAATAATTTGTTACTTAAGTGTGTTATTCATCCGACAAAATTGATTCACTAAAGCACATCATCATAATGTTATAAAAATTCCCACAATTCTTCAAGCTACTCCATTGCATTATATTGTATATGAATCATATATAATATGAAGTATATTTATATAGGATGTTAATGTAAGGAAAATATACATTAAAATACATGCATATTAATTAGTTGTAAGAGTACACTAATTAAATTACTTATATTTTATGTATAATGTATATATATATTAATAACACTTATGATATCCATTCATGTGTCATTACAGATTTTGATAGGAAAAGAAACAGGAGTGTTTGTTGCTTAAATTAAATAAAGTTTTCATCACTTAAAAGTGTTTGCTAATTAAAGGCATTATTCATCCACCAAAATTGGGGAATTTGCGGTCGTTCTCTATATTTGTACCACCTTTTAACTTGTACCCTATTTTTAAAAATTATTGATTTTGCAGCCAGTTGACAAAAAATTTGTAATAATATGACAATTACACCCCTCACAAAAGATATAAAACCTGCATCACGCATTAATCGTGTGATCTGCAACCTCATTTGTGAAAAAAGATCTCTTCCACTCCTCTCAGCAACTTGATAAAAAAACATAAACTTGTCCAGATTTATCTTCAGAATCGCACATGCATGAAGTTGTTTCATGTTGAAGCTAAAATTTCATGCTAATGTAGCATGAAGTTGTTTCATGTTGAAACTAAAACTTCATGCTAATATAGCATGAAATTGTTTCACACTGAAGCTAAAACTTCATGTTAATGCATGCTGAAGTTATTTATCCCGCAGTCTATAGTTTTGTCATGAGTTTTATCCGAAACTTCAGTCTAAACATGTTGAAGTTATTTTGTTCATTTACTAAAACTTCAGACTAAACATGCATAAGTTTTTTAGGTTATTTGCAAAAACTTCATACTAAACATGCTTAAGTTTTTGTCTTGCAGTATGTAATTTTCTAATAAATTTTTGCTAATGCGTGCTGAAGTTATTTAGTTTATTTTCTAAAATTTCAGACTAAACATGCTTAAGTTATTTAGTTCATTTACCAAAACTTCAGACTAAAGATGCTTAAGTTTTTGTATTGCAGTATGTAATTTTCTAATGGCTTTTTGCTAATGCATGCTGAAGTTATTTAGTTCATTTGCTAAAATTTTAGATTAAACATGCTTAAGTTTTTTGGTTCATATGCTAAAACTTCAGACTAAACATGCTTATTTTGTAAATTTTCTCAGAAAAATTCAAACTACTGTATTATTTTCGAAATACCAAAGAATATAAAAATTATGGGTAAAAGAAAGGTTGGGTGATAAGAAAGAAGAAATAAGAAAAATGGATTGGCCATTAATAAGAAGAACTGGGGCTAGCTAACAGAGATATAGTGGAGAGATATGTCGAGACATTGAGAAATTTGGGGAAGTTGATATGGATGGATTAGATGATAGAAGATCTTAATAGAGACATATATTAGGAATATAAAATTGTATATAATTTAAATAAAAAATAAAAAAATTTAATTAAATTATGTATATGCCATTTTTTGAAAGTAGTTGTATTTCATTTAAACAAGTTTTAAAAATGTTGTATTCCGCATAAATTCCTCTATGTTAATTCTTGTTTTTGTAATTCCGACCAGCTTGAAGGAATTTGGGTTTGTTCCAAGATCATAATTTTAAATGGGCCTTAAATTTTTATTTAGTTGGTTAAAAGTAGTCCTGTTTGCAGAAAATATAAAACTTGCGATTACTTTTCTAAAAAGGTGTTACGTTTAAATTTTTCAAGTTTAAAACAGTTTTTGACGTTAGTAGGATGTCGTTTAAACTATATAAAAGTTTATTATATTAAAAAGAATTACCAAGGTTATACATTTTGTATTTGGGTAAATAGGTGACTAATTGGATATTATTTGGTTGATAAATATGGATAATTAGATTTGAAACTAACTACACTTTTTAGACGTCAGCAGAACAACCAACAACAATTCATCTTTGTCCTAATTTTTATTTCACCATCCCTTTGCTTCTTTTGAAGATTTTAATAAATTCGGAACTAATTATGAGAATTTCACCAAATAAGCAAATATTTTGGAGAATCCTCACAATTAAGGATATCATTTTGTAAACAAGTTTTTGGAGGACAAACTCAGTAATCAAAAGAGACACATCCATCATTATTCCAAGCGAAAAAAATAAGAAACAAAAGAACAATTGGTGACAGATAGTTTGCCTCAGAGGTAGTGACAATTTTGCAGATCATCATCCTTGTTTCTGATAATACATGCAAATATAAATACATCACTGGCAAACAAGAAAATAAAACCAAAACATCATCCCTTTTCTGATCATTACTGAACGGTTGTAATCAAATCTGGCTTTCGTTTCCCTTCTTGGGAGATAGTCCAGGAGAATAGTTCAAGATGAAAGGGTACAACAAATTTGAAACATCAAAGTGAAAAACATTTACTTGGCCTCAGATGCGATGATTCATTGACATGATCACGAATCACAAGTCATAAAATAATAACATCACTGGCAAATATCAATTTTAAAAACAGCAATTCCAGGATTATATTACTTTAATAGAAAAGGTTAAGCTGCCAAAAATCAAATCTGAAAACAAAATGGTGTAGTGCATCAGAGAGATTCCCATCGACAAATCATCATAACCTTGTAGGTTCTGATGTCCCTGTCTGTTTTATCATCATTTGCACAGATCAAAAGAAAAGACTTGTGAATTAAAAGCATAAACAATGAGGAAGAAGGACAAAAAAAGTTGTACTTGAATTCATACTAGCGCAATTATAGACCTAATGGAACCCAAATAGAACTAAAAATAACTACCAACATACTAAGTGAATGGGTTCAAAGAGAAAAAAGTTTAAAAAAATATAGCTAGTGGGAATTGAACATATGACCTTACAAAAGTTTTGAATACCTTGATCACTAAGCTACACTTTTGGGCTACCTCAAGTGGATTCAAAACTTGATATATAGAGATAAAAAATAGATTTTGACTTATATGTACAGTGTAATTTTTCGGCTAGTGAACCGTCTTCCGCCCCTGCCCCTCATACAAGAATTGGGACAATGAAAGCAAATGATGGTCAACAAATCATATTAATTCTTTAAAGAAGAACAAACAACTCAAAGGTATTTTAACTTAGCTGAATTGCATCAGAGAGATTCCCATTAGACTAAGTCAATCACATTTCCCCCCATATAATGGAGGTTCTGATGTCCCTGTCTGTTTTATCATCACTTGCAAATCAACAACAGTAAACACTAAGCTAATTAATTACAAACAGTAGCAAAATGACTAGAAAACATAAATCACATCTCCATACAAAGAGGAAACCTAAAAAGGAAATGGATAAAACTGAATAGAGCGGAAAGAAAGGAATATAGCCTCAAGCCTCAGAGTTAAGTTAGTTTCATAGTGAAATACTCAAAGTATATTTAATGCCATCATAGGCTGAGGCAACATAAATGTAAATAAATGAATTCATAGGGAAAATCACAAAAAGAAAACGCATCAGAGATTCTGATTTCCAATGTAAAACAAACTTCATCCTTCTCCACAAGGGAGTATGGTGTATTAAATATCATCACTTGCGCCAATCTAATAAGTAGGAGAATTGATATCCTATAAACTAAGATCTCAAAATAAAAAAGTAATTCATGAGTAGAATGACTTAATGCCTCAGTCAAAATGGGATCTTTTATCACTTGAATAACTCAAGGTAATTCTAGAGATTTAAGATTACCATCAGAGGCAAAAGGGCATCATACTCATACACCACAAAAATCACACAAACAAAGACGACCAAATGAGCAAATAAAACATACAATGAATGAGATATTAAGTGTCAGAACTCTGCAGAATTCATAGCGAAGTCGGCTGGGCGTAAAAGAAGATGTGTTACTGCTAGGGTTTCTAGTCCTGGATATATTGGAGATAAATGGGGGTGTTTATATATACATGTGTACTGTGTGGCATACTCTGATGTTCGAGACTAGGGTTTAAGAAAGCGGGGGAATGAAATTGCTATGATACCCCTCTAATTGTGCTTTTTCTCCTATGTCTTTCTTCTATTGTTTTTACCCCTGCAATATAAAGTTCTTTTCTCTTTTGCACCCCTAACTTATTCAGTAGTTTGGGATTTCACGTACTTTTGTACTAATTGCAAAAAACACTCTTTTCTCTTCCGAACTAGTTTACACTAGAAACAAATTGTTATAAATAATATTTATTTATGGTGAATGTTTATATCTTAGAGAGATTTTAGGGTTTGTTACTTGGTGGTTAAATCACTTTTTTTCTATAAATAGAGAGGGTTCTATTCCATTGTAATTAAATTGTATATTTTTCTCTGCAATATTGTTCTTCTTTTATTGTTCTATAATACGTTATCAGCACGAGACTCTAACTAATTGAGTAGAAGCTTTTCGATTGAGCATAATGATTGCCAATTGTTCTATGAACTTTCTTCATGATTAATTCTGGATTTAAGGTAAGTATTTTACTTTTTCTTTTGCTCTTTTAAATTCTTCAAATTTTATAATTTGATTTTAAATACAAGCAAAGACAATAAACTTTTATTATAAGTCTGATAGAGTTTACAATAAATTATAATCACCCGAAATGGTAAAATTTCTATGTCTTGACATGATCAAATTCATGTATGATTGTGGGCAAAGAAGTGGAAACTCGTTCCATTGAATTTGCTCCATTCTAAGTCCCCTTAAGAGAATGTGATAAGTCTGAAAGAAGAGAAAATTATTACCGTGAAGGTATCAATGGATGTGGACGTGGCAACAGACGAAAATATAATCGTCATCATTGTGATAATGAGAATAATAAAGATTCTCAAAATAATCCTTCACTATGTGAAAGTAATATTTGTCATCGATTTGACATGAGATTTTGTAACGCACATATAAATGATTATGGCTCATTCATGATGTGAACGTGACAACATCTGATTTATGAATACATATTCATTCCTGGAAGAATATGAATGTGCTAGTGGTAGCGAATATACCACACTCGCCTCTAAGATGAGGTTTGAGATGAAATAAGAAAATAATGTCATTATTATGACATGAATGGTCATTTATCACGTACCTATTGTGATTCTGCCAAATATTTTGGCAATGTGATAATTAAAAGACAACGATAATGCAAGGAATAGATCTTGCATAAAATTTTGACCATGACCATAATAGTATAACTTTCTCCTTGAAAGTTTATTCACCATATAGATGTTGATTAATATGTGGTAGTACAAATTAATTGAGAGCTTTGGAAGAGCCAATTATTACTATTTTGGAGGAATACAATTGACAATCATGTCAATTTATTGTGTTTGTAGTGAGTCTCAAAGAAACTTATTGAGTTTCTAAAGTATTCGCAAAAGCGGTTGGTTATATTGAGGCTATAAATAAAGGAAAGATTTAGTATCTTCTAATACTACAACTTGTAGTGGGGCAATATTATGTGAAAAGCTACCCGCTTTATTCTCCAGTTTGTATTACACAAACAAAAGCATGCCACAATAAAATGGATGTTTATTGATATAAAAATTCATATCATAATAAATTTGAAGTTTATTGTTAATTGCACACGTCATGGTGTAAACTTGAAGTTTATCAATATTCATAATTTATCCAGTTGGCATAATTAGTTTAGCCATATCAATTTAAGTATGATGTGCAAATAAAAGAGAATTCACATGGGAAAATATTAAAGAACTAGAAAGTTCTTTACGAATTCGCTTATGTTGCTTGTTCTTATTAATTAATAGATCAACTAGAATTGGGATCCCATGAATGTTGGAAATATCAAAGGTGAATATGGCATATTCACCTGTCATGTATACCACATAAGATGCATCTATGAGATGGTTACATGTGCGATTATTATTAACTCGCAACCTGGTGTTTGCAAGGTAACTTGCTCAATAATTTAATTTAGAGCATAATTTCCAAATTTTCTATTCAAGATAGTTTATCTTGATAAGTTGGTTTACATCACAACTGGTTTAGCAAAATGATATATTGAGTGCCTCCACTTAATAGCTAAACTATTACTTATGAGAACAAAATTATTTATATCAGTTTGATATACATTATATACGAAAGTATATTACATTCTCCCCTCACAAGTGGTTCAGGGTCAAGAACCAAATAATTTCATCTTTTTATTATTGATGTGCGGTGTATATTTTGATTAACACCATAATGCACAAAGATGGATTTCCAAAATTGAGGAAGAAAGTTAGTTTTTCTTACATAAGGGGGAGACATAATAAACAATTGAGAAAAGGTTACGTGGAATGAATTATCATTTGTACCTCTAGATCCTTGAAGATACTATGAACTTGAAGTTCATAAAAGGATAATTCATCTGCAAAGCAAAGCATGCCAGACGCATTTGCTGACCCAAAGAAAGTAACTATATTCTCACTAGAAAAGCTCATATTAGAATAAGTCATAGAAGGACAAAGTCTATGGTATTCTTAAAGCATATAGACAAATCGGTTTCAAATAGAATTCTTGATAAAGAAGATGAGCAAATGATCATAATAGGGAGGCAAGTGACCTAGAAGATCATATGATATAACACTTTATAAAATCTCAGGAGAGGTTCAGGTACCTGAAAATATGAATGAAGAGATCTCTATGTTATGCCTTTATGGAAAAAAAATTTGGAACCGATATAAAATGATCGTCGTCGACATCTATGATAGCACTAAGTATAAATGAGGACCCCAAGTCTGTCGAATACAGACATAAAAACATTGGCCAAATACAAGAGGCAAAATTCAAATAGAATTTGTTTCATATGAAAGACATGTAGTTTTGGACATGTATTTGAAAGTATAAAGTCAATGACGAGTGCAATCACTTTTATCTATCTTATATGTCTAGCATGACATAAAACTCGATATGCATCTAAAGTCCATTCATATGGCTTATGTGATTTAACTTACATGACAATCCATGAAGAATTTAAATTGCTTAAAGCATATAAAATTCTTGGTCATGAAGTACTACATCCTAAGTACAATTTGTGCATATTTCTATTTTGCTATAATTATAAGCATGATAATGTGATAGCGAGAATTTTCAAGGTGCAACATATTCATTGAAGTTAATATGGATGATTTATTTATCAAATCTATGGTGGCATCAACCTTCAAGAAGCTAGTGCACAAGATTAGAATGTGAAGGCTCAAGGCTGTGAATTGATGCTATCATCAAGGGGAGTTAATGCGCGTTGCACTCTTTTTTCATTGCAATATTTTGAACGAAGCAACCAAAAGGCGTATTGTTAGATACGTGTACTCTTTTTCCTTTACTATAATTTTTTTCGCATTAGGTTTTATTTTAGTTAAGGTTTTAATGAGGCACATTATTTGTTGAATAGAAATTCAAGGAGAAGTGTTATAAATAGAAATTTATTTAAGGTGAATGTCTATATTTTAGAGAGATCTTAAGGATTTTACTTGGTGGCTAAGTCACTCTTTCCCTATAAATATATGGGTTATACAGTAAAACTTATAAACAATTGAACAAAATGGGTAGCATGAAGACGATATCAAATCTTGCGGTCCGATAAGACTTATAAATTATTGAACAAAATAGGCAAAATTGACATTTATGAAAAATTTAAGCCGATGAAAAGAATGAAGATAGCTCTAGCAATGCTACACTAGCCAGACGTGTGAACAATTTAAAAACGAATAGAATGAAGAGAGCCTGGAACCCAAGTATTGAGTTTTTGGACAAGTGTGACGTTAATAGGTGAAAAAAGAGGGACCAATCTATGTATAACGCGGTAATACACCACGATATACCTTAACAGTGTTATAGTTGTTAAGGTATAGCGCGATTTATTACCGCGTTATACATGCATAGCGCATGTTTTTTCCGCTCTATGCTGACGCCATCTGGCGGAGAGGTATATCGCATGAAATAACCGCGCTATACCTGTTATTATATCGTCCCCTTCTTCACCAATCGACATAAAACCCATTTTAAAATTCCCCACCAACAGCGGTCCCCCCCCCCCCCCCCCCCCCTATTTTTTTCCTCCAAAAAAGTTACAGTGCCACCCATCACGAAAAAAGACAAGTACATAGATCCCGCACCCTAGCAAAGAATTATATTGTTGTGGTTTCTTCGTTTTGAACTTAAATTTTCAACTTCTCCACTTTCCGAAAATCATAAATCGAGATATTCCGATTTAGTTTATGTCGACACTCATATAATTATGCATATTAGTTGACTTGAATGTGTTTTCATTTCGTTTTGTGTTTTGTTAGCGAAACTAGTATGTTATATTTATCCAGACTAAGATATTAGTGTTGTAAAAAAATTAAGTAAAAATTGAGATTTTTTTTTGTTAATAAAAATGTTAATTAATGTATTTACTGCTTTATATGTATTTTCGTGAATGTTATATGATTAAAATGTATTTGTTGTTTATATTTAGTTTAAATTATTTATTAGCGTAGTAAAATGTAGAGCCTTTTAGCGTAGTAAAATGTAGAGTATTTTAGCGTAGAATCCATGTAGTTTAAGTATCGCTTATACTGATAGATGAAAGATAATATGATAGGTTGGTGCTACTGGGACTCAAATATATTTTGTCCAATTAAATAATTAAGAATTAATAATTTAATTTATTAAACAAACACGCAAACTTATAAAAATATTAAAATTGACACACATAATTATTCATGATAGTTTGGTGCTACTATTCCTCAAATATCGAGCATGAAACTCATATGTATACACTTTGTCCAATTAAATAATTAAGAATTAATAATTTAAAACAAATATTGAAATTGACACACATAATTATTCATGATAATTTGGTGCTAGTGGGCCTCAAATATCGAGCGTAGAACCCATAGATATATATACCATGTCTTCTTCTTATTCGCACGCAACATCCAATGACATGGCCAAAACCACATGCGACAAACAACCTTGTATACACCTGGACTTGACTCCCATACCTGCATCTCACGACACTTTTTTACGTTGTTCATTTTACAAGCCCTGCTTACGCGCGCTTTATCAGGAAAAAGCATGCCCTTTGCCAGCACAGTTGGTCTATACTCATCCCACATTGCTGTCCAAATTTCATCAAAATCCCTTGTGAAAGCTTCCGCATCCGGCATGCTTGGCAAGTTATCAACGTAAGGAATCTCCCTTGAATGAAACGACACTCGGGACTCATACACTCTTCGTCTAGGGGGGTGGAGCATACTCCCTCGTCAAACCAGGTCCTTCATTCTCAGCCTCCTCATCACCATCTTCACGGGGGAAGGGTGTCTCATCTCCAGATTCCTCGGCATTGTTGTCGTAATCACTGTTCTCTTCCTCACTCTGTGCATCTGCCATATCCCGATTTAATATGTCGTCTTCGGGCAATTGAGTGAGGACAGGTGGTTCAACTTGCTCGTTTTCACTGCACAACCAACAAAATAATAAGCTACTGAAATTAATAAATACTTTTCATATAGTTGTATCACTTCACTTACAAGTTGTAATGTGATAAAATTTCACGATGGACATTTTCATGTTAGTGATGACTCCCGGATGGACCACCATGATCCAACACACCAAAACTAGGCATATTCCAACTATGCGTAGGTTTATAACTTGTAAAATTCATATCCGGTCGATACTCCCTGTGGAATATATGAGCATTAATACAAATTCAATACAGCAAAAATATACATCGTAACACAAAGGAAAATTAAAGTTTACCACTCGTCTTGTGAATTATGTAAAGCATGAGCGAAATTATTTCCTCTCTGCTCATTCGCTGGTGATAAGTTTAAATCAAGGCAAACTCTTTCATCCGGAACCTGTCCGGCAAAAACTGCTCCAGAATAACCACCTGTTGACTGGGGGTTATCCCTACTATGCGCAACCTCATTGTTGGGAACGTCTTCGACCTTGACGTACATATCCAACATTTTGATTACAAGAAATTTCCGATATTCATCCGGAGTCCTCAGAAAATCCTTCAAAGTTTCATCATCTTCGATGTTAAACTCCAGGTAAAAAGCTACCCCTTGCGGAGTGACGAAATACGAATATCTTTCGGTTATTTTAAGTTTCACCGAATGTTTCCTCACACTCATTTTTTTGCATAACAACGATATCGATGTATCGTACTCCGTTGTAAGTGGCAGTTTAACATGACACTGTGGAGATAAACTGTACCTCATAGAGTTATTCTCCATCACAATCTCACCCCCAATATAATGAAATTCTTATTCTTTGCTCTTCAGACATTATAAAAAAATGCTTGAGAATTTAACAAGAAGCAAAGTTTGAACGAGAGTTAGAATATTTTTCGAATGGATTTTCATAAAATCCTAACCCCTTTATATAAGGAAATGGCTTGAAATTTTTGATGTATAGCGCGGTTATTTCATGCGCTAGATAGGTATAGCGCGGTTATTTCATGTGCTATACCTCTCTGTCAGATGGTGTCAGCATAGCGTGGAAAAAACATGCGCTATGCATGTATAACGCGGTAATAAACCGCGATATACCTTAACGACTATAACACCGTTTAAGGTATAGTGCGGTGTATTACCGCGTTATACATAATTTGGTCCCTCTTTTTTCTTTACACCTATTAACGTCACACTTGTCCAAAAATCCAATAATTGAGTTCCGGACTCGAATGAAGATTGTACTCTAATTATAACTCGCTCAGCATAATTTGTGAACATGATAAGTTTTGTCAATCCGATGAATGATTTAACAAGATATATAAATTGAAATTGTACTAAAGTTATGACTTATATGTCATAACTTGTGAACAATGCATAATTTACCCATTTGGCAAGATATGTGAATAATTTAATAAAATATAATATGTAAAATTAGATATTGTAATTAAGTCGTAACCCACTCGGCATAACCTGTTCAAAAATAATTTTCCATCTACTACGTGTGTATCTTAGATCATTTTTTGCAAATTAACGGGGACAAAATTTGAGCGACCTATTTGAAAACACAGAGATTAATGTCAATAGTCAACGCTAACCAGAGCTACTGCTTACTAGGTTATGGGCTGCCGTGGATAAGGCCCAGCTAAATTTTTCGTGTATTTGATGTCAAAATTACACGTGACGTTCTATTTGGTTGTCCCCATTTAACATATACTTATTTTAAAAAAAAAATTAATTTGTATCCACTTTTAAAACAATTTCAGCCCCCTTTCTCCTCCTCCTTCTCCTCCTCAACTTAACAAGAGGAGCTATTTGCAGAAATTGATCAAAAAATAGATGATCAAGCATTCAGTGATGGTGAAGCAGCTTCCTGTACCACAGATGAGAATGAAATAGTGAATATTGTCATAGCAGATCCAATTCTGAAAGCAGACTCTATGCCAAGAGAATATCCATACTCGTGGAGAAGACGAATACAGAAAGTCTTACCCCTGCTGAAGATGGACGAATACAACAGGACGAACGCCAGTTACAAACAAAAACTTCAGCTCTAGAGCTGAAGTTCGCCAGTTACAAAATAAAAACTTCAGCTCTAGCCAGTTACAAAACAAAAACTCTAGAGCTGAAGTTCACCAGTTACAAAAACAAAAACTTCAGCTCTAGAGCTGAAGTTCGTCAGTTACAAAACAAAAACTTCGCCAGTTACAAAAATAAAAACTTCAGCAAATAGAGAACAAAACTTAAGCTACTATGCTTAAGTTCAACAATTCCAAACAAAAACTTCAGCACACTTGGTTCATCACACTTGCTACTTCAGTCCCGTCTACTAGAATGCTGAAGTTTTGCGTGATTGCCTTTGCTACTTCAGCCCCGTATGCTGAAGTTACGCGAAAAAGTGGGTACACTTACAATATTTTTTGCAAAGCGAACACAAGTTAAAACGTGACCCAAAAAGCGAGTATAGATGCAAATGCCCCGTATTTGATCCACTTATTGAGGCTACCGCTGAATGGGCTAATAAAACATTAAAAAGCCCAAAAGTGACCGCAGTATAGTTGCACAAACTGTCAAATTTATTATTTTTTCTTTAACTCAGTATACATTATATATATATATAGTACATTCATCGGTTATTTTATTTTAAGAGATTAGGTGAGGATTATTTGAGTTAATTTATGAAAATTCGTAACATATTAACTACTAATGTGGTAAGACCAAAAGTGGTAAAGGTGGAAACGAAAAAAAGAAAAGAGGAACAATGGTTGCTTTGAACCATTAGTCTTAATCATGAACAATGCTAGCCAATGAGCGAACCAACACGCTGTTAACTTACCAGCTAGCCATGAATTTGTCATGCTTGTGTACATATATATATATATTAGACAATTAGTTTTTGGTCTATTTCAACTCCAAAAGTTAGCCTGTGAATGATGGTTCACCAAAGAAAATTCAACCTTGTAAGATATAAATTAGTATTGCACGCTTTAGTATCATCATTTCATGAGACCCCGATCTTGCTGTTTTGAGAAACCATCACTGGAAATATTTAAGTCAGTCATTGCCAATATTTTGTTATTTGTGATTTAACTTGTTTTCGTTAATTGTTAGGCTGCTTACGAAAATTGATTGGGCGGATCCTTAGAAACTAGACTTAATTTATCTTACACAAATAGCCGGTCATATTTATTGGTTACTTTTTCTAGCCATAAACATAGTTTATAAATTGATTATATATAATTATACACATATAATACATAAATTATGCATATAATATACCTCCACATGTTATTTTTAGTTCAAGCGGTTAGGTGAGCGGCTATTTGGATTAGTTCATCATTTTTTGGGGGGTAAATTGGAAGGAGACCTTTGAAAGCAGCTTGCAATATCAACAATGACCGGAATTTTGCAAATTTCGTAGTATTATTAGTTTGGACTTAGAGTTTTAATTTGATGGTTCAATCCTTAGGTTATTATCATTAATACATTTTAGAAATTACTGTCAAAAGTTGGTATGTATTTTTTGATTTTTAAAGTACATATTTGTCCTCCTTAAATAAGAAAAAAAGAAAAAAAAAATAATAATTACATCCTCCATCCGCCACTAGTTATTAAGCAAGAGGCCATGGGTAATATATATTTGCTGTGACTGCAAGCATGCTATCTTGGGAGATGGGAATTGGGATTGTGCATGAGAATGGGTACTGTAAAATTCGAAAGCAACTCATCAACAGGAGAGATATATGGAATTTGTCACCGTATGCGTATGTTCTGTTGTCATCTACGTATGCGAATGCGATATTTCCCTGCTCCCCGTTTTCAGGTTTCTAATTACCCGTGAGAACAAGATAATATGGACAAAGTTCATACAATCCCAGAATTCGATTTCGAAGAAAAAGGTTGAAGTCTTAATTTTTACTGTAATTAACTATCATTGACTTCCATTATAATATGCAGAATCAATTCGACCAGAAACAAAATAAACTCCAACTTTGACCACATTCTGAAACTATGCACTTTTCTGATTTTACGTTGATTCGCTCTCTTATTTCAGTTTTCGGGAAATTTCCTGCTTCAGTTTTTTTTTTCTGTTCCATTTCGGTGAAAATATATCTTTGTATTTTTAATCGGTAATTTAAAGGAAAAAGGAAAAAAAAATTATGCATATTGTATCAGAGTCAGCACACACCCCGAGTTTTCAATGAGTCAAAAGAAGTAAGACATATGAATATATGAGATAGAGACTGAATCTGAGAACTCTTTGAATCGAGGCTGGAACGGAATGGTAGTCACTGGGCCTGACAAGACAACACCCCCCGATCCCGGAAAGAACTCCAAGACCTCGGGAAGCACTACAAACGGTTGCACATGACTAACAGAGGGCTGTTATATCCGCACCTAACCGGATATCACAGTGCATATCTCGCTTGATGCCGGTAGCGTATTAGTGATTGATGTACAAGGAGGATTTTTACCTTTTTTAGAATTGTACTAGGGGTAAAACTCCCCTACTATATAAAGAGAGAATTTTTTTATTCAATACACACATTGTAACACACATATCAAGGCAATACAAATTATTTCTCTCCTTTCTAGCTATTGAAAGGTTCTCATTTCATCATTGGACGCTAAGAAGAGGGAACCCCACCACCAAAGTTTTGAGGTAATTAGGTCTAAGCTACTAATTAATCAATTAACGTCTCAAAGAGCCTATAAGAAAAACACGTGTGTTGGAAGTGTTGGGTTGATCCAGTTCAATTCCAAATATAGTATATAGTAATACTTTAGCTTCAATGATCGTTACGTTCTAGTTGCAAATTTAGTAGTTGTGATCATAATAAATCCTGGATAGTACCAGCTTTACCTTTTGAAACGTTACACAGAGAACCAAAGCCTCAACCTGTTTGAAAGGACGATGCTATATCTAAAATGTAAAATATTGAGGTCCCCGAACGCTGACAGATATACCTTGAAATCTCCACACGGGCTAGCTCAGTGATACCTGGCCTGGTAGGAAGAACCTGGGTCTGCACAAAAGATGTGCAGAAAAGTAGTATGAGTACATCACAACGATACTCAGTAAGTGTCAAACCTAATCTCGGTAGAGTAGTGGCGATGTCAGGTCAGGGCCCTACTGGAATTGATAGAAAAAACAAGGCATAAGATATAGTGATGTAATGAAATAACAGAGATGTGTAACACTAGAAATTCACATAAGATAACAACACGGAATCAAAGAAGACAAATACCACACCCAAGGAAGCACAATCTTACAAGTTAAGGAACAACAACAACAACAACAACAACAACAACAACAATACAACAAATAGAGGTAAACAACAGGGGAACTTCTGAGGTACCGCCTCGTAGTCCCAAAAGTAAATATCTCACAACAGCACGACAGAAACCTCGTGCAAACAATGATAACCGCACAACAGAAACCTTGTGCCATAATAACACTCCGCACGGCAGAAACCTCGTGCCACACTAAAATTCCGCACGACAGAAACCCCATGCCATAATAACTCTCCGCACAACAGAAACCTCGTGCCACAATAACACTCCTCACGGCAGGAACCTCGTGCTACAATAATACTCCGCACGACAGAAACCTCGTGCCACAATAACACTGCACACGGAAGAAACCTCGTGCCACAATAAGTAGTCATCTCAACCAAAAGTCACGAAAACAACACACAACAACTGGAACAGTGAAATTACAGCAAGGAATCCTACAGTTAAAGAATGAATTCGAAATCAAGTAAAAAATAGGTAATTCAACTAAGCATGTTGCACAAATTGCAGGTAAGAGATAAGACACATAAACATGTGACATTAGACTAAACATGATGACTACACATGCTAGAGTAACTCAATTAAGGGAATAAAAGGAACTATTTAGTAAAAACCATATTTTTAACATTTAACCCGAGTACGTACTCCTCATCTCACGTACATGACCTTCACATATTGCAATTTACTATAACAGTACCAAATTCTAAGAAAAATTTTCCCCACACAAGGTTAGACAAGTCACTTACTTCGAATCTCGCTCAATCAATTAATAAGAAGGTCTTTTCCTCGATTTTCCAACTTCGATCGGCTCGACTCTAGCCAAAACAGTTACATGCTATAAATATAACTATAAGAAACTAATCTAAATAATGAAACTACGATTTTAGCAAAGAATTGAAAAATAGCTCCAAAAAGTCGACCCAGGCCCACGACTCGGAATCGGGTATAAGTCAAATAATACAAACACCCATTCGACCACGAGTTCACCCATACCAAAATTACTCAAATCCCATACAAAGATCTCGATCAAAACCTCAAAATTTGACCTAAGAATTTTTCCTCCTTTCTCCCCCAATTTCTCAACCCAAATCCTTAATTAAATGAATAAATTAATGATAGATTAGTGGAAATTAATAAAAAATGAGTGAATAATCCTTACCCAAATGTTTCCTTTGAAAATCCTGCAAAATTTTGCCTCAATCCGAGCTCTCTAGATCCAAAAATGAATAATGAAATCAAACCCTCGGACTTAGGCCTTTTCTGCCCAGTCAAGCCGCATATGCGGACCAAGAATCGTTTTTGCGATGCCGCACCTGCGGGGAAACCATCACAGGTGTAGAAAACACCCAAGTTCAGGTCTTCCGCTTCTATGGATAAAGGTCCGCATCTGCGAGACCGCTTCTGCGAGAATGCGACCGCACCTGCAACCACTGGCGCTTATGTGCCCCTGCCATCGCAGAAGCGAAGGCACTTCTGCGGAAAATGTCCCGCTTCTACAACCACTACTGGGAAAGGTCAGCTTCACATATGTGACTCAAATCTCGCTTATGTGAGTCCGCATCAGCGGCCAATCCTACCTCAGGTGCGATGACACCAGAACCAGCCTAGCATCTGCAATCCTCTAAGTCCAAAAATGATCAGATGACAATACGAATCACGCCCGATGCCCCCGGGACCCATATGAATTTACCAAAAAGTTCTAAAATATCCTACGAACTTAGACGAGCCTTCAAATCACATCAACCAACACTATAAACACGACTTGCGCATCGATTCAAGCCTAATGAACTTTAGAACTCGTAACTTCAATATCTGATGCCGAAACCTATCAAATCAAGTCCGATTGACCTCAAATTTTGCGCACAAATCATAATTGACATTACGGACCTACTCCAACTTCCGGAATCGGGATCCAACCCCTATATCAAAAATACTACACCCGGTCAAACTTTCCAAAAATCATCCAATTTCGTCAATCATCGCCGAAATGACCTACAGACCTCCAAATCAACATCTGAACACGTTTTAAAGACCAAAATCAACCTACAGAGTTATTAGAATCATCAAAACTCTATTCCGGAGTCGTCTTCACACAAATCAAACTACGATCAACTCCTACAACTTAAACCTCCAATTTAGGGACTATGTGCCCCATTTCACTCCGAAACCAAAAACCAAACCTCCAGGAAAGTCACGTAACCACAAAATGAAAAAGAGAGAGCGATAAATAGGGGTTTGGGACTAATTATCTCAAAACGACCGATCGGATCTTTACATTCTCCCCCTCTTAAAACAAACGTTCGTCCTTGAACGAGTATAGAGACATACCTGAAGTGGTGAAAAGATGAAGATAAGAAGCCTATTACCCAAGATATGAAACATACATGAGTTACACCTTCTACACCCCAACCACAATGTTGGATACAAGAGACCCAGTTGCCGATTCACAGGAGCCTTGTGATACAACACCAAACACAGAAGAACAAGTAGATCAAATGCAATCAGATGAAGGTCTTACAGCTGCATCATATGATCAGAATGCAGTTCAACAACCTGATCATACTGAAATTCAACAATATGAATAGACAGTGAAAGAAAATGAAGATAATCATGTACATGAGAGCACAAGTGCAAGACCAAGTAGAGTAGCCAGACCACCAATTTGGCTCAGTGACTATGTCACTTTTGTCAATCCAAGAGCACATTTCTCCTATCTTATCTCACAATATGTTGCCTATTCTCATATCAGTTCTAGTTACCAAGCTTACTTAGGTTCTTTTTTTGTGCCAACTGAACCTAAATCCTTTAAGGAGGCGTCCACAGATCCTAATTGGATTCAAGCAATGCAATAAGAGGTGGATGCATTGGAAGGCAACAAGACTTGGGAACTAGTGTCACTACATGCCAGGAAGAAAACCATAGGCTCAAAGTAGGTATACAAAATAAAATATAAGACAAATGGAGAGATAAACAAGTACAAATCTAGATTAGTGGCTAAAGGATACACACAACTGTAAGTTCTAGATTATCCTGAGACTTTTTTCCTAGTGGCAAAAATGGTTACTGTCAAGATAGTAATCAGTATAGCAGCGTCAAAGAACTGGTTCTTATATCAAATGGATTTCAACAGTGCTTTTCTTCAAGGAGATTTATATGAAAAAGTCTACATGGACTTACCATAGGGCTTCCATAGACAAGGGAGTATATGGTCTATAAACTGTTGAAGTCCCTATATGGGCTCAAGCAAGCATCAAGGGAATGGAACATCAAACTTACTATTGTTCTATTGGAAGCTGGGTACTGTCAAAGTCCACATGACCATTCTCTATTCACTAAGTAGAAAGGAGACTGTATTGTGATCATCCTGATATATGTGGATGATATCCTCAACACTGGTAGTAGTAAGGATCTTATTGATGAGGCAAAGCAAACTCCACACAACAATTTCAAAGTAAAGGATTTGGGTAAGCTCAAATATTTCTTGGGAATGAAGTGCTCAGATCATAGAAAAGAATACTTCTAAATCAGAGAAAATATGCTTTAGATTAGTGTCAAATGTAGGACTAAGTGGTGCAAAGCCAGTCTCCACACCACTTGAAGCCAACATCAAATTGACTACTGCAAAATATGACAAACTAACAGGATATACAAATATCTGCTTCCCAGTTCAAGTTCTTAGTAAATTTATGCAATGACAAAAGAGGTCTCACTTGGATGCTGCATTAAGGGTGGTCAAGTACATTAAAGTATGTCGTGGCTTAGGGATATTCCTATCTAAGAACTCCACAACTTACTTGACTGCATTCTGTGATGTAGACTCGGCCGCATGCCCTAACACTAGGTGCTCAATCACAGGATATGCTATCAAATTAGGTCACTCCTTGATCTCCTGGAAGTCGAAGAAACGACACACTGTCAGTGGAAGCTCAGCAGAAGCTGAATAACATGTGTAGCAAAAATTGTATGGCTGCTTGGTTTGTTCCAAAACATGGGAGTGTCCATTTCCAAACAAGTTCCACTTCATTGCGATAGTAAAGTAGCTATCCAAATAGCTGCAAATTCCGTATTTCATGAAAGGACAAAGCATATTGACATTGATTGTCATTTTGTACGTGAGAAAGTGAAGGAAGAAATGATTCAAATCACTTATCTTGATACTCAGTCTCAGATTGCAGACCTGTTAACCAAAGGCTTAGGTGTAAGCCAACATCATCTTCTTCTTCCCAAGCTGAGGGTGCTCGATGTCTTCTACCCTCTAGTTTGAGGGGGAGTATTGGAATATGAAAGCAGTTGAAGAAGTTGTACAATTATTAGCTGGTGATTGGAAATGGTTAGTTGTTAATAGTTAGTTAACAAAGTTAGTTAAAGTCACGTGAGAAGCACGTGAGAGAGAGAGGAGTTGCTTGCTATATAAATTTGTACATGTACTCATTCTCTAATTGTAGTAGAAAATTCACACATGCCACCACAACAACCAGGGCGTATCCAATGAACAAGTTATGAGTTCTTTATTTGAACCTATAATTTTTGGCTTCGACTATCTATATGTGTTAAAAATTAATTAAATATGTCCCAATAATAGATTTTAAACCCAATAAATTAGATGCATGTGATAGAATTTGAATTTGAACCTATAAAGTTCAAATCCTGGGTATGTTACTGACACAAGTTACAACTACAGAAGCGTCCATGGAATATAATCATGCATGCATAAGTAAGTATGCTTGTTATTTCCCCCCTAAGTTATCCTTGAAGCTCTCCACTTTTGCGAAAGAAATCGTTATCTCTGCATTGATGCCTCCAAAAGTGATATACATATAGTACTAAAATTCAAGTTGAAGCCTCAAACATATATAGAATGGTAGAAGGGTATGGCGTCTGATAGGGCGGCGATTTGCAGTTCTGGCAGATGTATGACCACTTGATCCCCACAGCAGTAATCTTTCTTTTTCATGCGGATTTTGGTATTCAAGTCTCACCTATTTTTCAGCCTTTGGCCTGGAATGCTTATACTATTCCAGAATCTTGACAGAAAAAAAGGAAATTATCTAGAGAAATAAAAAAATGGTACTCAATGAACATACAATAAATGAGATGAGAGCTAGGTCTATGTTGATTGATAATTTCAAGGTAGGAGTAGCAACTAGCAACTTACTCAAGCAGCCTTTTCGTCCAGAAACCTAGTCCAAGTTGCACTCGCTTTGATATTGGCTCCAATAAATCTAAAAACTAGTCAAGATTTGGAACTACTTATTTCGCGCAGGCGCTCCATATATAGTCCATTTTATCAATGATTTTGTCAATTCTAGCACTCATATTAATCGGTTAATTAATCAGTATATGCTTAGAGAATAAACTTCAATTTCAGTTCCTTCCACAATATATTCATTTTGAATATCAAGTTTCAATTGACATTTCAAGTTCTTAAGGTGCTCAAAATCCAAATTGAATATTAAGTTTCATAAAATTAAAATGTCACAACAGAAATAAGATTATTAAATAGCCGTGCTGTGAAGCCAATCATGTCAAGATTGGATGAACATAATAACAGGTGGGAGGTAGCCATTTGGTCGGTTACTTTATTTTTGGAATCGAATACCAGGACGGAAAGGAGCTTAAGGTAGACTCTGACCATGAACTTTAAATGTATGTTAATTTTTTTTAACCTAGTGTAATATTAGTTTTAATCCAGTTCAATTAATTATTTCTGTCAAATATTTGTTTAGAAACAGTTAGTACTAATTCTCAGTTACCATTTCAATCAATCTTTATTTGGTAAATCTATTGATCCATGTTAATTTTTCCAAAAACGATTCTCATTTATTACTTTTTAATGGATTGATCCATATTAACAATTTTCTTAAGGCGAAATGGCTTTCTCGCCACTTAAACTTGCATCCGTTTGTAAAGCCGATATATGAACTCCTGGGTTCCCATTTGAACGCCTTTACTTGAAAATATGATTACTAATAAACACTTGTGATGGTGCGTGTTGCTCAATCGCTGCTGATATGAATTTAATTTAATATTTTGTATAGCCACATCATTCATTCGGTCACATTTTATTGACACGTGCATGTTCAAGATTATCTAAGGATTTAATTAGACAATTGTAGCCAAATTACACTCTTTCTCATACATCTCATCCCAAATTCTCACGGTAGCCTCGCCGGAACTCCGACTGGTTCTTCTCCAAGCCCATTGCCAAAACCCCAAAAACAATGGACGATAGCTAAAAGCAATTCGAAACTCATTGCCGAACAAACCAAAGACAAAAAAAAGAGGGAGAAGAAAGAGTAAAAATGGGGAATAAGATAGCGAAAACGACACAAGTGTCGGCGATGGAGTACTACCTCCACGACTTGCCGTCGTCATAAAATCTAGTGCTTAACAAAGTTCTAGGTCGAGGTCGCTTTTTAAAATCAATTTTGTGTAAACACGACGAAGGACTCGTGCTAGTAAAGGTCTTTTCAAAAGAGGCGATTTCATTGATTTGCGAGATTATGAGCAGCGTCTCTCCAAAATCCGTGACATCTTCACCTCCCTTGATCATCCACATGTTTGGCCTATCTAGGTTTGGACGTTTGGTAGTCTCTTCACTGAATTTTGGCTTATTGACTTTGAATTTAGAAGGGGAAGACGATGAAGGTGGGAGGGAGGAGAATTTAGAAGGGGAAAGGGATTTTCTTGTGTCATTTGTATTTTATTTCGGTTTTCATATTTTCTTTTAATAAAAACAATATTATCCACGCGCTTTTGCAACGTGATTTGCACACATTTAGCCATGCACTTACGCCGCTTCCACATATGCATAATCAATGGTCAAATGTACTTATTAGTATTTATTATATCAAATTGAAGTGTTCAAATAAAAAAAATGCAAATTTATATATCAACTTTTAAAAGCCCTACAAATTTAAATGGCCAGAAAGCCATTACGCCTTTTCTCAATTAGACAACTTTAAAATTTTGTTACCACAAAAAAAGTGTAACTTAACACCTCTTACAAGTTGCATTCCCTAAAGCGGCTAGACACGGCCGAGGGATCAAATGCTTGGTCCCCTCTCAACTTGCTTTGTCTTTATGAACATTTTAAACAGTAAGCTTGTAGTACTACCTTTTACTTTTAACTGAAAAAAAAAATCAGAAATAGAATAGAAGTCTTAATTTCTTTTTGCCGCCCGCGTTCTAGACACAGAAAAAATCTGGTTTTGCTAAAGCAACCAAAGCTAACAGCTTATTTGGATGGTTGTTACACCTCGTTTCATAATGTATTATATTATAATATATTGTATTATATTATATTATACTATATCATTCGATGAAATATAATATTTGGATAAATTATATCGTTTATCGTTTTTTTATGATACCATACACCAACAATATGAAGAATAAATTTGCAGTATTATAAAGTAAAACTATGATACGTGTTAAATTTATTATATATAAAGTAGGATAAATGATACAATAAAATAATTTAATAATAGTGAAGGGTGGGATGAGAGAAAAAGACAAAATAACGACACAACCACATCAAATCGATCGTTACATAAAGTGAGACATTTCGTCGTTATGTAACAATGGATTTAACGGTACGATACAATAAAATTTAAGTAACAACCAAAACAAATATCGTATTTAAAATAACAATATAGGTAACGACCATCCAAACAAGCCGTAAATGAAGAAAAAAGATTCTTTTTTTTTAAAATTTATATATTTGAAAAAAGGGCTCGCTCTGTTCATTCGTTCCCCTAGTCCCCCTAACATCTATTTATTCCCACCTCAGTCCTTCCTTTTTCTCATTGCAAATAAAACTCACTCCTACTGAAACAACTACCCCGCCCTCACTTTTCTCAAGAAAATCATCTATTTTTCACCTCAAAGAACACACATTAAGGCCATTGCTCATAATATTCTCTAAAGTATTGTTAGTCCAAAAAGGGTGCCCTAGCTAATACCTCTAAGTTTACTTGAATTTGCAGGAAATATGTCAATACTGTGGTTCTCCATCGTTGGTCTCTTTTGTGTATTTAATTGTGTCCAGGGTAATGACGAAGGATGGATTGAAGCTCATGCCACTTTCTATGGAGGTGGTGATGCTTCTGGTACCATGGGTATGTTACTCTCTTCAAATGCTTTTGCTTTTCCCATTTTCTATTAAACAGTTTTTATTTTGGCATTAACAAAATTCATATTTCTATAATCCAGGTGGGGCATGTGGTTATGGGAATTTGTACAGCCAAGGATATGGTACAAATACAGCAGCATTGAGCACAGCAATGTTCAACAATGGGCTGAGCTGCGGGGCTTGCTTTGAAATCAGGTGCGTTGGTGATTCCAAATGGTGTATTCCAGGGTCTATAGTGGTCACTGCTACTAATTTCTGCCCACCAAATTACGCCCTACCAAACAATGCAGGAGGGTGGTGCAACCCTCCCCTGCACCACTTTGACCTCTCTCAGCCTATCTTCCAACAAATTGCTCAGTACAGAGCTGGGATTGTCCCTGTTTCTTACCGAAGGTAAGACCCTAACTTGAATCTACTATACTACCTCCTTTGCTTTCTTGTTTTTCCCTTTTATTCTCGTGTCCGTTGAAAAATTGTAATTTTTGAAAAAAAATGAATAGTATTTTAAGTTAAGTTGAAAACCGGTATTTGAAATTAAGTTTGGACATGCATTTCATATGAAAAATATTACAGTATTTTTTAAATTGTTTTAAAACTTGCAAAATTTCATACACAAACACATTTTTTTAAAATTGTTTTATGGACAAACGTGGCCTTAGTATTTCGGTTTAAGTGTCAGAGTCGGAAAAATTGAAAGGTAAAAAAACGCTGAGTGATTTTTGAATAACTCTAGTTACGTAGATGGAGTCCAATATGTTATACTATACTCCCTTCATTCAATTTTACTTGTCCATAATATTAAATATATTTTTTATTATTACTTATCCATTTTAACAAATTAAAAATAATAAGATAATTTTTTTCTTCATGTTTTACCCATATTATTAACTATTAAATTCTCAAATCATCTCTTTTTGAAATGCTATTACTATTATGAGTAAAATTATAAAATATATACTTTATATTTTTTTAAAGGGAGTGCAAAACTAAAAGTGGACGTCTAAAAATGAACGGAAGAAGTATATACAAAAAAATCTTTTAAGGCAAAAACGAGAGAACCCATATCGTGCAAGTATATATTTGGTTGTTAAACTCTTTTCAAATTTCAAGGATAAAGATACAGCATTATATTTTTATGTACATTTAACATTAAGATGAAAGCTAGCTCTTGACGTACTCCTTAATATTAAGTTCTCACGTCTTGTGAATTTAATGTCTCTGACATGAATTACTACTAGTACATAGTTGGTTTAAGTTCAACACGAGCATTCTGTTGGTTACATCTCGTGACATAGATTGGCCCCCTACTATTATTTATATCGGTGGTTGGTTACATTAGATTTAATCCCCCAAAAAACAAAAGAGCAAAGTTTCTTAACACAATGCTAACTAAATTGCAACTCACGAGTTTCAAATGTGGAGGTTGGTTTTAATGAGTGAAAAATTGTACCATTAATGCAGGGTAGCCTGCCAGAAAAAGGGAGGCATCAGATTTACAATGAACGGTCACTCATACTTCAACTTGGTGCTCGTGACCAACGTCGGAGGTTCTGGGGATGTCAATGCAGTTTCAGTCAAAGGCTCTAGAACCGACTGGATACCTATGTCACGCAATTGGGGTCAAAATTGGCAGAGCAACTCCAATCTTGATGGTCAAAGCCTTTCTTTTAAGGTCACCACTGGTGATGGCTGCACTCTAATCTCCAATGACGCTATCCCTGCCGGTTGGTCCTTTGGCCAGACCTTCACCGGCGCCCAGTTCACTTAATTATCTTATTGCAGTGGTGACAAATTAGGACTATACTACTAATGTGTTGATGGGAAGGGCTTATTTTAAAGTGGCTCTACACCATTTTTTTCTTCTTTATTTTGGGTGTAATGCTAGTAATTTGTGAAGTCGCAAGTTTCTGTCCGTGGTTATTTTGGGAGGACAGAAATTGGGGAACGAGGTGGTGGATTTTAATGTCACCACCCGCCACCTAACTTCATTCTAGGGGAATACTATATAGTTTAGTGGTAAAACCTGCTTTTTTACTAATTCTTCATTTTGGTTTGCATGAATATTGAAACAGTATATTGTGGTCGTTTAAGTATGTCATTTTCTTTTTCTTGATTTGCGTGTGATTTCTGATTGTAAAACGGTTGGTGTTGTACGTTTTTATCTCTATAAAAGAAGTGAATGAAAGTCGGTATTATTAATCTTTGCAATTGTGAATTGCTATTTTGTTTTTGTATTTGTAGCGCAACATGAAGTTAGGAGACAAAAAGGAAGCAAAATAATGTTCATGGCCCTCTCGAATTTAACCAAGAAAGAACCACTTCTAGTGTATTCTTAACATCTTAGTTCCTTTTATATCAATTTCCTTCACGTGCCTTTCCTTGACTAAACAAAGCTTTACATGTTAACTTCAAAATATGGGTGTCAAGGGTAGGCCGGTCCGGTCCGGTCCGGGCCAGAAGAAAAGGAGACCGGCCGCAGTTTCAAAATACCGGTCTTACCGGGTCCGACCCTCGCGGTGAAAATTTGAACCTTAACGGTTATGGGCCTAATGCGTTAGGACATGCCGATTTTATTTAATTTTTTTTATGATAAAAATATAAAACATAAAAATAATCTTATAAAAAGAGCTTTTGAATAAAATTCAAAGACTTTTAAAAGCCTTATATTTAGAATTTTGACGGGCCGGTTTTATTTACGGGCCTAATGCGTCAATATAGGCCGATTTTTTTTTT